>JAOXYL010000045.1:10965593-10976327 GCA_028564955.1 Terapon puta
TACACACATATATATATATATATGTGTATATATACTGTATATATAATGTATATATATATATATATATATATATATATATATATATATATATACATATATATATGTATATATGTATATATAGCAGCCTTCTTAAATGGTAAATTGATAGATAAGAATGTAGCATACACAATGTAAAATGCATTTAGTCTTTTTTTGATAATAGCAAATACTCATTCAGTGTGTTTCTATAATGTTTTGAAAGAGTGGTAAGAAGGCGGATGTGGATGATGGGTCTGGTTCATTAGTGAGTGTCACATCCCTGCTCTTTTTCCTGATGGGAGACAGCCAGTCTGTCACTGCAGCTCACTTCCTGTCTCCTCTTCCTCTTCCTGTCAGGGGGCCGCGTGAAAACCTGGAAGAGACGGTGGTTCATCCTGACGGACAACTGCCTCTACTACTTTGAATACACAACAGTGAGTACCATACTGAAGATGATGCTTTGGTCATTTAAATGCCTCTTATGTCAGATTGTAGTATTTAAAACACACTTAATGAATATTGTCTGGTTTCCATATTCAGGGAAGACATTTGTGGATTTGGGGGAGCCAGAGCAATTTCTCAGATTATAACAAGTAACATTCACTGGAGATTACAGAATCAGAGAATATATCTTAAATTTGTAATAGCCTTTTTTTGCACTATCCAGAAAGAGTGACAGAGAAATGAAACACATTTTATTTGTTTTATTTTGAGCATTTTGAAGGATAAATTCATTTTCAAAGAAAAAAAATGATATTTTATACTTTCATAAATGAAAAAAGCAGTAAAACGCTCCTTTTGTTTAATTCATTATGCTATCTTGGCCTTGTGTGACCGTGTGTCTAACGTTAGATGTCTTTAACTGTTTGATGATTCTCCACTTGGACTACAGTTAAATTGTGTTTTTGCATGTCACAGATGAATATTTTCATACTCAGGTCACATAATCTGATGTCTCAACTGTCTCAATTCTGTCATTTCCATTTGTGGTCAGTGAATTAGTTAAAGAGCTTTAATTCTCATAACTAGTTGTCAGTGAAATTGTAATACAGTGGCACTTTTGGGAGGTTGTAGTAAAAGGTTTGGGTCAGCTGGATGCGTCAAATTCTTTTGGACTGTTTGTGTCCACTTGTGTGTTTGTGTGTCACTTTCTGTAAGAGTGACTTTAAATGTGCGCCGTTGAAGATTTTTATCAGTGCCTCTGTGTCCCTGCTTGCTGCTACATCAGCAGTGTCCTCTCTCTACCCTGGTATTATCCTTCAGGACACTATCATTATGTCCCGTCCTCTGGACTGACTGCCCCACACATTATCTGCTCCGTTAAAGGAACAAGGTTGATTTCTGTGCTGAGATGTCACAGAGGATTTTTATCCTCTCTTCATTACCTCACTTTGCCCTTTCTTTTCTCTTTCTATTTCTCCTTTTTCTTACTTCCTTGCAAGCTTTCAGATCTGTATTTTTCTTGTTTGCACTCTATTACAAAGTTGTTTTTCTCATCTCATGTTTCTCCTTCTCATCCCTCTCTCCTTCAGGACAAGGAGCCTCGTGGGATCATCCCGCTGGAGAATCTCAGCATCAGAGAGGTGGAGGAGCCCAGGAAACCTGTGAGTGTCACCTAATTAGAGACCTCACCCATACATCACACGCCAAGTGTATTTTCCCCTCTAACCCTAACCCTAACCCTAACCCTACTGTCTATTGAATGTTTAAATTGTAAACACATTTCTTGGTCAGGTCTAATTATCTCACAGTGACATATTATTGCTCTTTGTCTTTGCTCCAGAACTGTTTTGAGCTGTACAACCCAAATCACAAGGGCCAGGTGATCAAAGCCTGCAAGACGGAGGCAGATGGGCGCGTTGTTGAGGGCAACCATGTGGTGTACAGGATATCAGCGCCCACGCCAGAAGAGAAAGAAGAGTGGATTAAATCTATAAAGTAAGACTCCTCACAAGTGCCCTTAAAGCAATAGTTTTGATATGTATATTAGCTGTTTTTGTCAAAGGTTGGCTAAGAGTGGGCTTTGTTCAGGTGCAGGTAGAAAGATTTTATTACTGTTAGGCAGGCCAAGGCTAGCTGTTTCCCCTTGTTTCCAGTCTTTGTGCTAAGCTAAGCTAATTGGCTTATTCCACAAAGCATATTTCCTAACACTATTTATTAAGTTAAGGACCTCAAATCAAGCCTAAATGAGCAGAACAACTGCATAATAGGGGGCTGACTTAATTTGCTGTTTGGGTTTTCTACATATAAACCTTCTAAAATGCAGATTTTGTGGCTTTGATTAGTACCACAATCTCACAATGTGCAAGAGAATACACTGACATTCTTAAAAAAAAACACCTAAATCTGAACTTTTTGTTATTACAACATGTGATTTATATAGTACAACAGACAATAAAAGGGGTGGTTTCACTCAGATACCACACATAGCTCTGAGTAATACTAACCTTGCTGTGAGTGACCTAAATGTTGCTCTGTAATCGCCTGTATGGAAGATGGTGCAATGTCAAAGAGAGTTGGCTCAGCAGAACAGAACATTGTATACTGTAATAAAACGCAATCCCCCGTCCTCCTCCTCCTCCCCCTCTCTCCATACTCTCAAAGAGAATTCACTGGGGAAATGATGGAGGATTAGTCACTGCTTATAGCACCCCAGGGGTGAGCCAGCAAACCCTGCAAACCTATCCAGGAGAGGCAGCTCCAAACTGGGCTGACGCGTTCGCAGCCACGGAGGGTAACGAGCCACAGCTTGTGCTTAACCAAAGGGGTCCAAAAAGACTTGGGGTCTGGGGAGATAAAAAGGCGTTTTATGGAAATGATGATCTTCCCCCTCTTCTAAAGCAGAGATGATCACAGAGGCAGCACTCTATCTGCCCATCTTGAGTCACAAACACACAAACCCAGATGATGATGAACCAAGTGGGTCAGTGGAGAAACAGGAAATGTGATGGTAAAAGAGAGAAAATGATGTATTTTTATATTTTAAATTTCCCATTCCAGTGCAGTTTTTGCACATTTTGAAGGACAGAAATGGAGGAGATGTTATTTTATATTAGTCACAGCAGCCTCATTTGGATTTGATCACTCTACAATAGAGTTTTTGTTTCAAGAAATTGGGTTGTGCAAAATGACAATGAGTAGTATGAAAGAACGGGATAGTCATCATGTACGGACTCATTCTTCAGTGCGTAGCGTTGTAAAGGGAATCGGAGATACCCGCAGTGGGGGGTTGAGCCTCTTCTTGCTTTGTTCTGGTGCTAACAGGATTTAGCAGCCGTGAAACTGGGCTCCTCAGTAGAGCCCAAATGGCTTCCTGACTCACTCGCGCTCATTGTACGCTGCCTCTCCAGTGCTCTGAAAGAAAGAGGGGGGAGCGGGAGAATGCAGAAGAGTCAATAATCTTCAGCACCATTGTTCACCTCCCTTTCAGACCTATAAACCTGCAGGATAGCTTGATGGAGAGTGTGTGTATTTTACTACGAGCTTGGCAGAGTTCTGGAGGAGGTTCCAGAGAACGAGAGTACCGAGAAAAAACTTAGGGGGGGGGTCCTCTTCAGAAACCATGGAAACCAAACTAGGTCACTGCACAAACTTTGTTCTTTTTTTTGATCTAGTTAAGGCAGGGGTTTGTATAAATGTGCCTACATTTCCATATCAAAGATGCTGGAGACCCTCGTCTCATGTGGCCTTATTATTTATTTCATTGCTGTCCTTTGATTGGCTTCTTCTCCAGGGCCAGCATCAGCAGAGACCCCTTCTACGACATGCTAGCCACCAGGAAGAGACGCATCGCCAATAAGAAGTGAAGAGGGACAATCATCTCAGCCTCCACCCCCCCCCCCATGTTTCTCTCCCTCAGTTCATGAACACAGAAACCACACACTGCGAAGCGATGACTCTCAACCCCCAGAAAAGACTTCCCCCTGAAGACAAACCTGACTTTCTATCCTGGACCCTCGACAAGTCGTGTGCACTAGCTGGGGAGACATCACACAACTGAAGGGACAGCAGAGCTCCAGGAAACTGCGACTGCGGACTTGATTTTTGCATGGAGCAGCACATGAACAATCAACCAGCCAGTTTCTCCTTCATCTCACACACACACACACACGCCCCCTACCTCCCCCACTCATCATCATAACTTGTTTCTCGGTCTCCCTAAAGCACAACTGCCATGTTTCAGGTGCACATGCATGCATGTGGGTTATTATTGACCAATATTTTTGTGTTTGTGTGTGTGTGTGTGTATGTGTGTATGCAGTGGTGTGCATGCTATAAATGCACACTGCATCTACAGTGTGGGTGCATAAGTCATACAAGTGTTCCCTCCACTGTGCTTTATGAAAAAATCGTAATTCAAAATCAGAGGTCAGATGTACCTTCAGATTTATGGGGCAGGAGATGTGCAGTTGATTTTTTGGAAGAGGAAGGGAGGGAAGACTCGGGAGGTTGTGTGTATCAGTGCAGTAAAACCTCACCTGGACTCACCTGAAGTCGTCATCTCACTCTGGTGCTGATTTTTTCTCTACAGGTGCCATGGCTGAAGCCAGAGTAACCTCATAAAAGCGCTGGCTTACATTTAGTTTTCTGACAAAGCATTACAGTCTTGAGTCAGCTGGGCTGATTTCATTTATTTGTGCGGAGCAGAGGATTTTGAAATGTGCATACTTTTTATTTTAGTTGAGTAGAAAAGGAGCTTTTACCAAGTCTTGAAATGAAACTTTCTTTGTGGGCTTGAAGTTGTAATCCTCGATTATTTGGTTAGCGACACCTGTGTTTGACAGCGGTAACAGGAAGTGCAGTTTAACACTAGGGCAATCATGCAACAGCCAAGAGTAAAAGATCCGTTTACACTGATGCCAAACTAATGTTCATTGTTTTGAGAAATAAGTAAAAAAAACTGCACTTGAGCTCTGATTTCATGCTTCATGTGACTTAAATAGATTTATATAAAACAGCAGGGCATAGAAAAGTTGGTGAATTAATAAAATTCATTTTCACACTACTACTTCACAATAAAAGCCACCCTATGTTTCACAGTTAAATGCTTTTAATGTGAAATGTTGGGTTTGCATGAGCAGTAACATAAAGCTCTGATACAGCTGTAGGAGAGTGAACAGTGAAGCTGATATCCACAAAATAAGATTAAATGTATGCCTCTTTTCCTGTAAAGGCAATTTGAATAGTGTCTCCAAGAACTAATTTTTTGAGAGGTATTTACACAATGTAAATACATACATTGGCTGTTTCACGTTTAACGCTGACTATAACTTCATAGCAATCTTAAGGATTTTAACTTTATTTAAATCTCCACTTGGAAGGTTTTATTTTTGGCTGTGTAATGGCCCAATAGGGTACCAGTCTGATTAAGCTTTTTTTCCCCTCTTGTCTATGACCTATGTCAGTGAAGGTCGATGTATTGTTGTGATCCTGTTTGCATTTGGTTTGTAATCCTGAAAGATCTTTGCTTGCTTTTTGTGTTCCTCTTTAAAAGTATATGAATATAACCAGCTATCATTTTGTATTTATTTTCATTTGTGAAATGGTTTAATACTACCTGTAAATGTTAAACAACGTATGCTTAAGTTATGTATGTACATATACAATGTATAGGTTTCTGGTCTCTTTGTTGTAGTATGCACACTCTGTGTAACATGTTCAAGCCTACAGGCAGAAGTTTGGGGTCTTCTTTACAAAAGCCTTAAACATAATCATAAGAAAACTCATGATGCTGATGATGTTGTTGATGATGATGATGATGATGATGATACTGGAGAATATTGGTCAATAACTGTGTGAAAAAGCCATGACTGATGAGAGAGAAAGATGCTTGTATTTACGATGATGGTAAAGATTATAGTGAAAATAATGTTTGGTGTTAATGACGATTATAGTGAAGTACTATCAGTGGTGATGATGATGATGATGATGATGGTGATGATGATGCTATCATTAATGATGATGATGATGTCAAAAATTATAAACACGAGTAGTTTTCTATGTGATTGTAAAATAAAATGAAAGCCTTGTGGTCAGGGCAGAATATTATCTTCTACTGCCCTGTGTGGGCTTATAGTTACATTAACTTTTATATTCTCTGTAAAAGCTATTGGTCACGTTGTACATTACGTGTATCTATATAAAGTATACATAAAGCTTACAGCAGACGCATGGTGTATTTATTATTGATGCTGTTCTTGACCTACATATTTGCATAAGTAATGAGCTATCATTAATGAATTATACAGGTATTTCTCGTGAGGTTGCTGTGACAAGCTCTCTGAACATATACCATGTCGGCTGCCAACATGCAGAGTGATGGTGTTTAATGCTGAATACATGAAGGTAAAGAAAACATATTGAGTACCCACGAGAAATCTGAGTGTGAGAAGATGTTGAGGAGAATGACTGGTTATAGAGCGCCCTCTACTGTTTTTTTTTTTTTTTTTTTTTTTTTACAAAAGTCTCCAAATGAATAATAATAATAATATACAACAAATATAAGTTCTGTATAGATTTAAGGTATATTAATTTCCTCTTGAAGGAAGCCTTGTGGAATGATGTTCTATAAACATAAATACAATCACCACATTATTTTATACTAACTACATACACAGTCACTCACTCAGAATTCACACTTCATTATGCGTATGATATATAGTTATAGATATATAGTTATTGGTTATTTTTATATACAGTTTTTTTAGTTATGTATGCATAATCTAATGCAACACAGGTGTTCTGCCGTAATTTTATGAAAACTGAATTGGATTACAGAATAATCAGAGACGTTTATACTGTTCTGTGGCAGGACAAAACAAAAACAAAAAAAATCTCTTAATATGATGTAGTTCGATAAAACACCACCTTTAACTGGGGAGGTGGGGGAGATAAATTTGAGAGGTGCTGTTTTTTTGTCAGGACCAGATTACTGACATTGACAAAGAATTTTTATTTGAAAGGTTCTGAAAATGTGTTGGGAACATTCTGCATAAAAGTTGTGAGAATTTGATAACTGTATGGTGGAAGATGCATTCAGATTATTTACTTGAGTGAAAGTACTAATGGCACACATGGTGCAAATTCTCTACTACAAGCAAACGTCCTGTGTTCAGTCAAGTATCTAATCTACTTAGAGTATCGGAGGTAAAAGTACTGATTATGCATTAAACTAGTCTCTGTTGGTGTTTCTGATGTTTGGGGATAGGTTGAGTTCATTTTAAGTACTTAATATAGTGTTGGGAAGTAATCTACAGCAAGGCATCATGGTCTATAAGGTTATCATGTGTTTGTTGTGTCGCTCTCCTGTGAGAACCACAAATCTCTAAAAAGTCTCTTTTCATGAGAAAAACAGCTTGTTTTGAACTTAGTGACTACATATTTTTTATAAGAGGTTGTATCTCCAAGGAAGATGTTTCAAAGAACATAAAAGAAACCTTGAGTTTATTGGAAATCTTCAAAATCACTAAAATTAGGTTAGACAGTAAGGTTAAGAGACATTCATTAATTCATTCATCTTCTATACCTGTTTATTCCTCCCACGCAGGTTCACAGTGCTGGAGCTTATCCCAGCTGTCAGAGGGGCGGGGTTCACCCTGGACTGGATGGCAGTCAATCACAGGGCTGACACAGAGACACAGACAACCACTCACACTCACACCTCGCCTAACCTGCATGTCTTTGGATAGTGGCAGGAAGCTGGAGTTTCCAGAGAGAACCCACACAGGCACAGAGAGAACATGCAAACTCCACAAGAGGGCTCTGGGTTCAACCCGGGATTGCTGTGAGGTGACAGTGCTAATCACTACACCACTGTGCTGCCCCCCGGTTAAGAAACATGAGAAAGATTATTTAAGCTGTCAGACAAATGGAGTAGAAAGTACAATAGTTATCCACGAGTTGTGGTGGAATACAAATATAAAGTTGGATCAAAAGTACAAGTACTGAATTTAAAGTACCTTACCTGAGTAGATGTACTTAGTAACATCAAGTTCCTTTAGTGTTATTATTAATACATTTATTTTTTTTAAAAAGTTTAAAACATTTTGAGCATTATATATCACCCATCAACTTATAAAAGAAACGTATTAAAGTACATTTATATACCTGTATATACATGGAGGATCAGTATGAGGAAGAAACAACAGGTTTTTGGTTTGATGGCCAACATTTATTTTACAGATGAACTCTCCTCAGTGAAACTACATCACGACCGACACTCAGAAGAACATAATAGCAATTAATATGCGCATCTTTACATCGACTCTTACCATGAGTTCAATTGATGTTGGCAGCTCTACATATCATATAAAAACCTATATAAAACAAATGTGGATACCTGCGTCTCTCCTGAGACCACAAACAAAGTCCTCATTTACACAGGGAAATAAACAGCTGAATCATGTCTATTGGAGACTTAACAGCATCTCTGGACAGATATAAAGCAACAAGCAAACCCGACAACACGTAAGCAGGCTTCACAGGCTTGAGTCTGTTTCCTTACTGGATCATGTTGTTTGATCATCCTCTCATTGCATCACAAACGACTGTAGTTTTTGCACTGTGGGGGTTTTACTTTGGGAGAACGGGTGAGGTTTGCTTCACGTTTGTTCTCTGGTAGATTTTTGTTTTGTGACAGGATACTTGTTGTGATGCAATGAGAAAGATATTCAGAAAAAGAAACAGCTATGAGGCACTGGAGGGTAAAAAGCATGGAAACATTTAAACCAAAATACATATATATATTTTTTTATTTCTGATAAAGGTCCAATCTACCATATACCAGAGCAGAAACAGTAACACTAAAACCATGTATTGTTTTGTTGTTTCAAAAATCTGCAGACTCGCTGCTTCATAGGTTCTGCTACAATAACCAATTTCCAAAAAGCATCTCTGACCCTTTAAAAAGCCATAAGACAGATGGATTTCAAAAGTCCTTAGGTTACTGTCAAAGCCTCACACATTTTTCTTCCAGAAACACATCAAATTCAGAGTTAAATATCAAAGTTGAATGTTTTTCTTGAAACTCTGTCCTCACCAGGCCCTATGATCCTGTGTGATCCTTGCGTCACCTTAAGGTGGCCTCCGTTGTGACCGCTCAGCAGGGTGAAGAGGAGACCTGATCATAGTCGGGGCATTTGAGGAGAGCAGGGTAGCTGGCGCTCATCTGAAGTGAAGCTTCACTCGAGATGTCAGAGGGACTTCGGCCGCGCGACCAGGCCTCTGGGTGGAGGAACTGTCCCGAGTGGTCGGAGCAGTTGCTGAGGCGAGGGCGATAGAAACTGGGGTGACGAGGCTGGTAGATCTCCTCCGCTGTGTAGCGCTTCATAAACAGGTAGACAGACATGACGCCAGCACTCTGCAGCATATAAAAGAACATATGTGTTACATATGTTTATTATTGTCTTAAAATAATTGATGAATGTATGTGTACAGTATCACCTCAGGTGAGACTAATTGTAATGACTTATCTTCTGCAGGGTAGCTCTATCTATAATAATACAGTCTAATTTATTAAACTTTATAATTCATTATACTTTGATCAAAACTGAAGTTATCAGATAAATGTAGAGAAGTGAAAAGTACAATATTTGCCTTCAAAATGTTGGTTACATTCCATCACTACAATTATACTACATGGTGTGTGAAGGCCATTTAACTAAGATGGTGTTGCAGCTCCTCTCTATGGCCACTGGAGGGCGGTGCGCATTCACACAGTCAAGTCAACTGCACAAAGGCAGACAGTAATATTCTGTTCAACACCAAATATGTTATGAAAGTTGAAGAGTTGAATACAACAGCTCTGCTATTATAATACGTTAAGAAGCTCAAAATGTTCATTATAAATACAAATATTTGCAAGTATATTACTGAAGTCAGAGTTAGTGGTGTTGTACTGGACTGTGTCATATTGAGTGTTTCTGGACCAGGGTGCAAGTAATTGACTTTAATATGTCCCTTGGATTAATGTAGTTCGGAAAAAGTAAATTGACTAAAATGTTTTGTGCTATTATCGCAGCAATACCAAAAATCTGAACTAGTCAGTTGTGTCTTTGCAGCCGCTAACCTCGGTGAGCAGGAAGGAGAAGGCGGCGAAAGCAAAGGACCAGCCATACTTGTAGGTAAAGTAGGCCTCGCTGCTCTTTGTCCTGTTCAGCATTTCATCATTTATACTGGAGATGTACAGCACCAGACCCACCACAAGAGCAAGGCCTGAGAGACCAGGAAATCAATATCAAATCAAAAACCAGAGGAAGAAGAAGTCAGAAACAAGGCGAGAGACAAAGGAGGAGAGAAGAGCCGAGTACCCGAGAGGATGAAGAAGATCCCGGAGACAAACGCCAGGATGGTGCGGTGGGGCCGAACATGCCCGATGTTGTTGAGCACAAAGCCGATGAACATGAAGAAGAGGCTGACCAGGGGGAACGGAGTGGCCGAGCGGATCATCTCTGAGGGGAGGAGGAAAGCTTCGGTTTAACCCCAAAGCAGACAAAGAGCAGAGAGATACTTACAGGCAAACAAACATTAGGGCATCTCGTTCTGATCTGAAGGTGAAATTAAGGAATATTTTGCTGATCTATCCCAATTACACAGCAGCTGTTTTGATTTGCCATTCGACATGTGCGATGGAAAAGTGTTAAACACCCGAGTTTTTCCCTCTGACTCACTGGAGTGGATTTATCCTTCAAGCTTTAACACTGTGCTACGCCGAAGGAC
>JAOXYL010000045.1:10990444-11000615 GCA_028564955.1 Terapon puta
ACACACACACACACACACACACACAATAATCAGGCAGACACACAAGCTAAGAGCTAAATCACAGCTGCACTTGCTTTAACAGAGACAGGAATGTAGCAATTTATACAGTTCAGAAAGTCACAATTTGTTGCTGAGCTTTCTTTAGAAAAAACAAAAAAACAAACTACACCCACACGATTTGCAAGTTTACATCTCTCTCCTGATACTCCTCATCAGAAAATACTGCTATGGATTTGCACTTGCGAGTTATTTCTTCTTTGCCTGGTTGAAAGCCGAGATGCTTTCCAGGTCAAAACAGCAGGTTTTGTCCTTTAACTCGCAGTTGATGGAAAGCCCAGGAAGACTTTAAAAAGGCCTGTCTAGATTAAGTTTCCTGTGAGGAAGTATGAGTAAGGGCTTCCCTCACCTCCCACCTGTGAGACAAAGTGCTCCCTCATGACTCAGAGCGGTGGGGATTGATACATGCACAAAAATATGTAGATCCATATGGCCAAACAGACAAATATCTGATTACCCCGACCAAATCTCTGCTCTTTGCTGTGTGAATAACTCTTACTTTTCTTTTTTGATGAAGTTTCTTACCATAAATCCCTTACTTGATATTTCCTGTGATTTGCTAACACAGACACGTACAATAAGAAGGCTGCTCTAGACAAGAATGTTAGCCAAAGGTATAATAAACATACCAAAAAAAATAAAAAATCGAAGAATACACCCTTATTTGGAGATAACAATTGCCTTTGAGGGATATAACTGAAACACAAAGTATAAACAGTGTTATGAGCTGCTGTGAACATACGTCGTCCCTTGACAACATACAGCACAGAGCAAACACCTATTTTGACAAGTCTGTGGGACAACGTGACAGACAGAGATTACTTGCTGGCTGTCTTTCCTTCACAGGTACATGTCAGGGGATGAGGTGAAACATTGTGCTGAGTGGTGTTGGAAACAAGCAGTAAATGGATAGTCAGTGTCTCTAGTGTGATTTAATGGTAGATAGTCTGAGGTTACCCTCTTATCATTCTGGTGTGCCTTCTTAGATTGGATTAATGAGCCCAAAATATCAAAAATCTTCCTGAAATTCACCAAAAAATTGTACCATCCTTGCTTTTAAGTGCCACACTAACATCACGCTTCCATGACTCTCCGCAAAATCCGACCCCCTTAGTTACAGTTGCTATGTTGGGCGAGCTTTATGTGGCACAAAATGAATTTGGTGGTAATGGCCCCTCTAAATTGTTAATCATTTTGGAAACCAAAGTTCTTGATTTTAGACAAAGTCAGACTAAAGCAGGCCTCTCATTTCTAGCTGGCAACTGTTATATTTTGCAGCCTGATGACTTTTACTGGCAGATTTTTTAGCAGATTGTTTCATTGTTTGGTGCTTTTATTTTTGGTTTTGGAAAGAATAAAAGTCGAAATCCTCAAAACTCAGGGGTTTCGCCATACCAGTTACCGTTGCCAAGCTATAACTGGACCATATTTGCTCGAGGGCGGGGATTAGCACACACACAGTTCACTACAATGCAAATCCATAGTATAGTGGACAAGAAAATCTGAGAAATAAGACGTAGTTCTCCCTTTTTTGTTGTCCACAGAGTAATCTTGGCATCTCTCTCTCTCACCTCTGGCGCGATGTAGTCCGGGGTGCCGCAGAAAGTGCGAGTGGTCATGCCTTCATACATGTTCTCTTTACACATGCCAAAGTCAGCAATCTTGATGTGGCCCTCGGAGTCCAGCATCACGTTGTCGAGCTTCAGATCCCTGCAGCGGAGATGGATTGTGAGTGTTTGTGTTTGTGCTGAATTTTTTTTTTTTTGGCCTGAGTAAATGCAATGGCTTTGATATGTGTTGCGTGTTGCTGTCAGGGCATTTATGTCCAGACTAGAGAAGAACATAGAAAGCAGTTTATCTGTCTGCTGCACACATCATACACTGGGAAGCTAACAATATTTTTTTTTGGCCTGAAATCATCTCTCTCCTGCTGCCTGCTGCCGCTTTTTTTGTGCTCTTACAATTCAGCCTGTGTCTCTGCTTGTGTTTCATGTCTCAATTCTTCATTTTCTTCCCCTCATTCACCACTTCTGGCAGCGACATCTGTCACAAAGTAGTGTCAGGATGCCAAACACGAAGCTGGGGGGATATGAAGAATGGATGCGAGTATTGAAGAGGAACAGGGTGACCTTAGTCTCTGTCAAGCACTTCTCTTTGTCTTTTCTACTTGGGTTTTTTTTGCATCAGGGTGATTAGTATGGATTTAATACTCTCCTGTTTCTTGAGGGTATCCAAGTCATGCAGTATGAACACAGACAGACCAGTGAGGTTATATCTACACCTCCATTTTTAATCTTTTTCTTAGATTCATTCAGTCTCACTGGACCTGTTCTTACCCATTTCAATCTCCCTGTCTGTCTATGTGCTGATTGCCTTCTCCTTTGTTTCTATCCATCCACCCATTCCCTTTGTGTGTTTTGTTTGTTGCTAAATCACATAAAACTTATTTTCTCTCTGACTCACCCACCTGTAGATGATTCCCTTTCGGTGCAAGAAAAACAAACCGACAGCAATCTCTGCCGCATAAAACCTGCAAAATGTGATGATAATCAGAACACAAATAGACATCTTCACAAGAGCGAAACTTGTCAGGGAAGCGATTCTGCTGAATACAAAACAGCAATACACAAGAATCCCCTGATCAAAAGCAGAAATATGAACAAACCTCAGGGTGAGCTGATGGTCTAGGGGTTCAAATACTGATCATGCAACATTCACGTTGACATCTGGGTTGGAAACCTTAGCATGTAATCTCTCATCTGCATTTATTTCATATAATCTGTGGCACAAAAGCTAAAGCATAAAATGTCCCCCCAAATAATTTGAATAATGAAGTCAAATAGTAATTTATTTATTGATTGATAGCTATCCATAGCCTCAGTATAGAGTAGAGAGTTAAGACTCGAGCTCTAAATTGGATTCTGGATCCTTTTTCCTAGTTAAAGTGACAACTCTACTTTTTTAGCTATGAGCTAAGCTGCCAAGTGAAAGTCTTTGTTTCTGTTTAAACATGTGTCTGTGGGGAGTGTCCTTACACTGCCTGTGGCTCTTTGAATTTCCCCATACGTTGGATATGATACATAAGGTCTCCGCCATTGATGTACTCCATCACAAAGTACAGCCGATCCTAGAGGGGGGGAAAAAGGATGTTATTACCTGAGAGCATGTGCACACTACTAAAACAGGAATGCATTAGATAAGATGAAATGAATGGAAATGCATGTGAAAATAGTGTATATTATAGTCAAACATTACATTAGTGAACAGCCATATATGCATGACAAGAGATGTAGATATTGAAAGAAATATCAAAATGCCTGACTATTCTTTCAGTGCAAAGGCTTTGTTCAACTCATACACCCGTAGTATTATGAGTCAGAAAGGTAGTTTTGATTAAAGACTCCTTGAATCACCCCGTCTACGCACACAGTTGACGTCATAGCGGAGACTTCGTATTCAAGGGTGGTTTCAACTCGGTATCAATTTCCTCCGCAGGGACACCAGGAAAAAGAGTGTGAATAGATTTAAGAAAAATACAGACGGGCGGTTAAAAAATGCCAGAGACGTCTGACGAAGGAACACAATGGCACCTCTAAATAATGTTGTGATGTTTGTGCATCTGATCAGGGAGTATGCATTGAAAATAATCCCAACTTTGGGTTTTCAGCTGAAGTTTTTACACACCACAGTCTGGAAGCAAGAGTGGAGCTGCGTGAGGAAGGGAGGTTTGTCTCTCTGGGCCAAGACCCTCTTCTCCACCATCGTACATTCGACATCATCGTCCTGGATCACCACGTCTTTCTTCAGGATCTTGATAGCGTACAGCTCCTCCGTCGACTTCATCTCTGCCAGCATTACCTGTGGTTGGGGAAGATGCCACAGGTCAAAGGTCACAGTGATGGACACCATCAGGTATTACTGTGATTCATAACTTTTTATTTTACTGTCTGTGGTCTTCTCTCTCACCTTGCCGAAGCTGCCCTTCCCCAGCAGGGCAAGGAAGTTGAAGTCGCTCAGTCGGACCCGGTCCATGTTTCCTGAAGGCAGGCTGAACCGCCGGTGGTCTGATGGTGTGATCACTTTCTTACCGTGGCCCAGCTTGGCTTTCTGTGGCATTAAAACAAAAAGTATATTAAATTTTTTGTTTGTCTACTGCTGTGGGGAGATTTTATATCTGCAGTTTGACATTCACAGATAAGGCAAATAATAATAAATCAAACATGAATAAAATCTTTTTAGTTCTCCTCTAGTTAATAAGTACTAGTATGTTGGACATACTCAAGGAGACGACACTGAACTTGTTTCGATGTCATGTTGGTGTCTACCAGCAGGTTTGGAGTCAGATATTCACATCTGGCTTTCAGAGAGTTCTCCCTGCAGATCTCAGGCTGCCACCAAGTGAGGACTTAATCACTGGTTTGTAGAAAATGTGTGCTCACTGGCTATTTCATCACAATAGCATGGGGTGTCCTTCTGCAGCTTTTCAGTGAGATGTGTGAAAATACATTAAGATCTGAGAATGTAATAACAACGTAAGCATTTTAAAATGTAAACAAAATATTTCTCTACATGTGGCATGTATAATATCATCAATTAGATATTATAAATTAGAAATCATGTTAAATATGTTATAAATGATTGTACTGTTACTATACTATCAAAGTGATTTCCCTTTTTAAACAATGATAGTTTAATACACATTTTCAATTCCATTTAATATTTTAATGTACTTGCAGCATGCTGGCTGTTATGTTCATGATACATGATGCATGATGATAAATTCTGTGGTGCTGCCATGGACACACTAACATCCCTCACCATCATAAAAAGTTAGTTGGTGGCATTTTCACATGTCAAAATCAAATCAAGCTCCACTGTTCTTTCTCTATTTCCGTGTCGAGAGAAGCAGTGACATGCCAGACACCCTCCCAGATATTCAGCAGGATCTCTCTGTACTGTTGCATTTTGGGAAATTGCGAGGTGGGCAGTCAGCAGGGGGGTGCCAGCGTTGCAAGGTTCCCTGTTGTTATAATGACTGGCCTGCCAAGCGTGTTTGAACAAAAAGGGCAATTAGGACCCTGCCAGCTCCCATCATGGCTCCAGCAGTTGTCTGTTTTGTCTGTTTCTGTCAGATAGAGGAGAGAAAACAGGCGACCGGTGGGGCCGCAGAGAGGCTGTTGCCAGGCCAACCATTTCTGTACTCTTGACTCGATGTGGCGATGCACTCAACATAATATCTGTCCCATATTTGATTTAGGTTAAGTGCCTCTACAAGTGCACCTGGTTGGGTTCATTAAAAGCAGAATAATATATAAAAACAAAGTGGAGTTAGCAGTTGTAGTTATAGAGAAAATACTCTGGGGTGAAAGTTGTCTCATTGATTCTGGGTCTGTGTGCTTCAACAAAGTGCCACACAGAGACAGAGGATCTTAGTGCCTCTGGAGTTAACATCCGTCTTTCTAATGGTACAATCTTATTTCAGAGAATTAATCATTCACGTGTTGTCAACTTATTATTACAAAAATGGGGACATAAATTTAGCATTAATTTGACATACTTGTGTCATTAATTAATAGGTTTTTGTAGGTATTGACATCACATGTGACAGCTAACTCAGAGGTCACATCAATGATCAATCTGATGGGACCCAAAAACATTGAAATGAAACTGTAAGAAAAAAGTTTTTTTCTCTATTTTTTTGCTTTTTCTGTAAAACACTAGATACCACTTTTAAGGAAAGGTGGGTTTGGTTTTATTGCTTGTAACTCATGTCCATATGACTGCATTTTTAGACATAGCATGCCAAAAAAAAAGCGTCACCGACATAACTATTACTTATGAGCTGCTAGAGAGAGTGGGCCAAGGGCAGAATTGGTCTGTTTAAGTCTACCTGTACACATTTTTTATTATCTGGGTGAGTTATTTTTCCCTGCATAACTTTAGAAACAACATTACATCACTGTTGTTGCTTTTTATCAAAATACAGTACATTAAAATAAACTGTAACACAGCCTACACAAGAATGAGACATAAACAGTTCACAAAAAACAAATCTACCTCTCTCAACACAAACAAAATTTGGAATATTTACATCAGAGTGGCCACAATATTCAAACACATACAATGCAGCCAGTTTTACAATAGATACAACACTGCCACCGTGTGGAGAGATTTGGCATGCACACCAAGAACCTGCCTACATGTGCATCCATTCATACAGTTACTGTGCATAAGTGAGAGTCCGTCCATGCTTCATGTCCAAAACAACCTTCTATAGTCCAGACCAAAGCCAGACTAGTAGAGGGTGGACCGTGGACCAAACTGTCAGCCAATGAGGAGCCGCTGTGGAGCCTTCCTGGCCAATGACAGCGTACCCTTAGTGGCGACGATGGTGACACCACCAAAGGCCTGAGCGGTCCACGAATTTACTAACAACAATGCTGTCTGGTGTCGGTGTGTAAGACAGGGAGTACATGTGTTGAAACTGTTGTATGCAGCACTTTTATTCAAATTCACATAAATAGTGAATGAAACTTTTTGCCTCAGAGAGGATGTTCTTTGTGCTGCTTTTGTTCACTCTGAGGCCAGTGCAGCTGCTGTAAATGTCAGAGTTTGCTGATCTGTCCTTTGCAGCAGATGCATAAAAATCCTCACCATGTAATTTCATTCATAAAAATGTACATGTAGTCCCTTTAATTTGTTGTTTATGTGTGAGTAATAAGTGGAATGAATCAAAAAGGAGGAGGAAGTTAGTGTGTGAGTGCATGGAAAGAGTTGCATGTTGGTTTAGTGCATGTATGACAGCAAGCAAATTGGGCTGGTTCAACTGGGTGCGGTAGGGAGCCTTTGTTAGTAAATCAGATTAATTTGTGGAAGCCCGGCAGAGATCCACAAACAATCACAGTAAGTAAAGTGAGTGTGATGCAGAAATAGAGGCGGAGCAGGCAGGAGAGCTACCTTGAGATAGTGGATATTTAACTGGCAGGCCTAGAAGAAAGAAGAAACTCACTTATTAGTGTGGCAAAAGGTTAGCTGCTGTGTGTGTGTGTGTGTGTGTGTGTGGGGAGGGGGGTCGTGCTGGAAAACACAAAGCGACACAGCACGTACACGCACACACACACACACACAGACACAGACACACGTGGAGTGATGAGTCAACATTTTGATCTGCTTCAATCACATATCTACAAACAACAAAATGATCAAAGGCATGACTGGGAAAACAGAATAAATCCTCCTCTGTCACATCTGGTTGCATCTCTGCATCTCGTCCACCAGTTTCCACGGCAACCTGTGCAGTTGTGTGAAGACGCTAGTCTTGGAGGAAATTCAAGGTCAGTGTTGTACAGTGTAGGGAGAAATGGAAAATTAAAGACAACACGGCTCGGTGTCTTGAGGGCTGCTGTAAGAAGATGACATTTACACTGGGTATTAAAACACCTGTACACGCTCGTGCTCCCGGACTTTAATAAAACTGCCCTCGCTCTCTCCCCGTCTCCTCCTCAGCTGAATCCTGCACGTTGCTGCATATAGTATCCGCCTTCGAGTGCACATTCATGGTAATTATATGGACGTGAAGAGGTTATGAGCTTTATCTGAGGACGTCTGATGTGCCAAAGTACTGATAAACCTCACTGAAAGAAGCCTGCAGTAAACGGCTCGGCCACTAGAGAGCAAGAGTCAGCTGCAATGAATATTTCCTCAGATTTGGTTAAAGGACCAGGACATCATTTTTTTTTACTACAAATCATCTGAACAATAGTGACAATCATTTTCAAAGCAAACTTTTTTTTATCATGCAGTTTTCATTCAGGTCACTGAAGAGTGGAATGGAAAAACTACCACGATAAACAACATATTTTCTTTTATTTCGTTCAATCTTACATAACTGTTTCACTTTATCATCTGCAAGCTTTTAAACTACAACTATAACCTCTATCAACATTATGGGAATAATAAAAGCCACCATTATATTCAGTATAGAAATAATATAAGTAAATTGGATAAAATTAATGGGGTCCAATTGGGACCTAGAATAATATAAAAGAAAAAAACAGAAAACAGGCCCAATTAATAAAAAGATGAGTTATCAAAAAGCAGGAAATTGATGCTGTTTGAGTGCTTTAATGTGGATGGGGGCTGAATCAGATGATAATAACCAGAAACTGTTTTTTACATTCTGTATTAGGTTGTTTCTGCCTTGGCTGATATAACTCACAGTTGCAGAATCACTAAAGCTGTTATTTCAAACGACAATGTGAACTCTTTCTGAGCCTCATTCAGACTGTCTCTATCGTTTCTCCAATAACCTTTAGTGCTAATCTTCTTTTAGACCTCCAGATAACTGCGAGGCTCAGATCGGGCTTTCTAAAAAGTGCTCTGCCCTTTATCTCCGCGGCACCAATGGATGCTGTTTGCAGCGGTTTCCATCGACAGGAATGAGTTTTATGAATTCTAATCTGCGACTGCTCGGGAACTTTGCCTCCTTTATCAACCCTAAGCTTGTTCTATACATGAATGTTGTGGGGATTTTCCTTTAAAATTAAGATCATTCACCTTTAATGCCAGGAGAAAGTGATCTCCCTCTCCGGGTGAAAAAAAAAACACAAGTGGGAACAGGATGAGGTTACCATGGTGACAGGAGAGAGAGGAACACATTTAGTTGAAGTGAGTGTGTCCAATACGGCGCATGTGACAAAGAAAAACGTCTTTTTTATTGAATGTTACAAATCTACCCTCCTCTATCCTCACCTCAAACTTCTGTCGGAGCTCCAGGTTGACATCGTCCACCTCGGGGATGGGGACATTGTAATACTCTCCCTCCTCCTGGTTCAGCAACTTGTACCTAAAGAGATAAAGATTAAGAAAATCAAGTCTTTATTTAGTTTCCTTTGAATCACTCTGGCATCTCTTCCTCTGTCCACCTGCACAGTGATGAAACTTTAAACTTCAATCACAAGTCTTGGAGTGTCTGCAGGTCTGCTCTCTGTCAGCGGTGCCAGGCCTACTCCACTTCCTCTCTATTGTACACATCCCCTGGCCACTTGTCTAATGACCTGGAACATGCAGCACAACAGGCAGACAAACACAGTGATGCAGTTTCCGAGCTGCTGACGCCAAGTGTTTTCACACGCAGGTATTTCTTGGCGCGTCTGACTGGAAGTCAGAGCAGCAGTGGTCGATCAGGCTCGGTTTAGGCTCGGCGGCGGCGGGTATGCTAACATGGAGAGTGACTTTAACATCTCCATGAGTGTGTGTTTATCTGTATGAGACAAAGCAGGCAGTCTGAGGCAGAGAAATGAGGAAATGACGCCAGCAGGTGCTATTTGTCAGACTGAAGCAGTCAGCTAGCAGCCTGTTTTACAGTGACGCCAGCTGTGGTCAGTGTAGCATCAAGTTAACACCTCAGTGTTATGAGAAATGTCACAAAACAGGCCCTTTTTTCTACGTTCACAGCAAAACATTGCTTTTTAAAAACAATGAATCCTGAATCGCTCCATGTTGGATAGTGTATGTAAATGGGTATATAGTGGGTAGGACTGGGTGGGTGGGACTTTTGCTACGGTCTAACATATGATATTGTTCTTCGGCATCCTGCATTATTTTTTCAACAAGCACTCAGCCCTCCCCCGAGAGAGAAATCTCAATCTCAGTGGGATAAGGGTTATATAACCAACCAGTGCAGGGCTGAGTTCAATTCACTTCATATAAAACCAGAATATTAAAAAGATTTTTTTTTAAAATAATTTTTATTTTGAAAAGGCCATGATTACAACACGTTTGATGAGTTGTTATTTTCAGCATCACTGGTAGTGATTCAGCACAGTGTGTTGTGTTTACCATTTTACATGTGAAGTATGACATAATCTGCTGCAGAAATACAGTGTGTAAATGCAATTTGGATGTTACATGAAGTTTCTGAGAGAATCTCAGAGTCAGAGGAGAAGTGAAAGGTGACTGACCATCCACAGTGGGGGGCTTTGATCAGCTCGGACACTCCAAACGACATGGAGCCCATGAAGTCGTTCCGAGTGGTTCGGTCCCAGTCCCACACCTCGATGGACAGACGGCGGTCTTTATCTGACGCTTTCAGCTTACTGAACACACACACACA
>JAOXYL010000045.1:11001526-11017179 GCA_028564955.1 Terapon puta
TTCAATAATTCATTTAATGTGCAAATTGTTTGTGTTTATACAACATTTAACACTTAAAAAGTTTGATTTCTCTTCTTTTGTTAAATGATTGAACAAAATGTATCTCACCTCAGATAGATAGATAGATAGATAGATAGATAGATAGATAGATAGATAGATAGATAGATAGATAGATAGATAGAGTTGGTGTTTCTGGCTTCATTACTCAGCTAATGGCTCATCGAATGAGACACCACATGCGCTGTTAACAGGTGCTACGAAGCCAAACAGACTCTCCAAATTCACTTGAAGTTGACAGTGTGAAACAGCACCAACTGGATTATGACACTGGTGGGAGTCGGGCCGCACGCAAACGTAAAATCAACAAAAACAAGAAATACTACTCGCCTCAAAGTCTGTCTCTCACATTCTGTAAAAAGCGAATAAGTGAATAAGGCAGGTGACAATAAAACGACTCCTCCTCAGTGGAGGCAGCGAGCACATTTCTTATGCTGTCATTCGTGCACACGGTTTGGCAATAGGTGAGCTGATAATGTGAGGGAGGCGTGACGTTTCCCTGTGTGATAACTGACAAGTGGGAAAAAAAAGGAGTGCTGTTTCATAGCAACAGGAGCAGGGGGGACAGGGTGGTGTGAGCACGCCACCTTCACCATGGCGACAACATCTACTGTAAGTGGCCAATGGCCCGACTCCACCGCTGCCCCACTTAGCAGCATCATGTGAACACATAAAACAAACGTCACATATGTACAAAAAAAAAATAATTGAAGGATGGAAAAAAGAGAACAATATGCTACGCAAAAGAAAAGATAAATAAATAAAGTTTCTGACAGTGAAGACGCTACTCGACACAACCATGACAGACGGAGGGCAGGAACAGAATCACGCTGATCCTCTAAAACTGTGTTTCCCAGCTCTGCATATTTAAATGTAATCAGAGACAGCGCAGGAGAAAAAAAGGCTGTAATCGGAGGGTTTCAGAGAGTCGGTGTGAACTTTCAGACAAGGACACGTTCGCTGAGATTCTTCATTAAAACAGTGGTAATGTATTTTGGCTCCAGAGAATAAATATTCCAGGGCCGAACACAAAACGTATGCAAACATCAGAAAGGCAGCATCAGTGAGAGTCGCGGCGGCTCATTTCCTTCTGTCTCTGCCAGATTTAATCAGATTTATTTGACATTTAACTGTTTTTCCATTGTCGTTTGTGACAATAATGTCCGTAAGTCAACAGGCTTTTGAGGGATTATGTGAAAAAACCTCACAAGCAGAAAACAACAATAAAACCAAAGCAAAAAAAGGTAATATCCGCAAAATTAAAAAGCAACTGTTTTTATTATCAGTTCATCTTTTATCATCCATTTTATTATTATTTAAATTTTTGTCTGAGTGATTAAACTGATTATCTTTGGCATTGAATGGTTGACAAATAAAGAAATCTGAATGCATCTGCTTGACTATTCTGACATCAAATGAATGAATAATGTAAATAATCATTAGCTGCTGCTAAGGATTATTTTTTATTAAGATTGTTCTTTTTATTTTCTGGGTCAGAAGGGGTAACTTTAGCAAACACACAAAAAATAATGAATGCATTCCTCTGAAAACAAAAACATGATCTCAAAATCTAAAAGACTAAAAGATTTACTGCAGAAATGAGAAGGAAAATATTAGTATTATGCTTTACAGGTCAAATAGAGATAAAAGGAAAATAAATCTTTGAATGAAAAGAATATGACAGAATTGAATATCATGAAGTTTAAAAGAACAATAAGCTTGCAATATTATATTTCTTGAGAGCTGCACATTATTAATGCTCTTCTGGTTTCCTGCAGTAGATGGCAGTAAAGGTCTCTTATTCTGATAGAAACAGCAGGAGTTGGAGGCTTTTACCTTGCTCATGAATGTTGCTTCAACCTCACAGCTCACTCCTTATCCAGCACAAATTCAAAGCTACAGTAATCCCCCTCCTTGTCTTTTCGTCTATCTCTTTCTCCCTCTCTCTGTCTCTAGCTCACCCACAAGCCCACACACACACACATGCACAAAGTCACACACAGAGACGCACAATTAAAAAAAAAAAGTACGGGGAGCAGAAGGAAAATCTCAGCATCCCACGTTCTCATCTAAATCCTCCCCTCTGCTGGCTGTGGCAGCGTTAAAGGCATCACTCACTTCCATGGCAACGCTGGCGCCAAACAACGCCAAAGCAACTTCAACAAGCCTGTAAACACACTAATGAGGCACGCACATACACAAAACACACACACACACACAAACGCACACACAGACACAAAGATACACATAAACAGACATGCAGAAAAAAACAGATGGCTTTGAATTATTGCACGTCACAGAGGTGTGTGTGCTGGTTCCATACAAAGTAAATGTATCTGTGTACATGTGAAGTCTCTCTCTCTCTCTGTCTCTCTCTCTCTCTCTTTCTTTCACACACATACATACTCACACACACAATGAAACATCATCAGCAGTGAAGGACCATCTCTGCTGTCTGTTGTTGCTTAGATACAACAAGAGCTGCTTGCCTTCTGTATCCTCCCCTTCCCTCACTCCTTATGAGGTAGTTACCAATAAAATTAGAGAGTGTGTGCAATTTACTGTGTGTCCGTGTTTTGTCTTTACTGCTAGTTTGGGGTAAAATGGACATGATGCAGGCAGGAAAAAAGCAGATGATCAGTCTGTTAACTCAATTAGAGACTGACACCGTCACTGAAACAAAAGCAAAAGTACCAGCATGCATCTCTCTGCTGACCTGCAAGTATCCTGCAGTGGGGACATGTTCTGCTTTCATGAAAGTACCAACACAAACACAAAAAGAGTGATACAACAAATACACAGTTTGAGTTCTTTCTCTGTCTAAAATGGTTAGTTATTATCTTATATCTATGCAATTTCTTTAAAGCGCTGAGTGTTGCTGCACTAAACACACAAAAACAGCACATCTGAGCTGAAATTCACATATATTTTTATGATACTCTTTGGAGACATAAACACACTGTGAGACACAAAAAAAAGATACACATCCATGCTGAAACTATCTCCTGCATCTGAGCTGTCTTGCCTAATAAAAATATGCCACGGCTAAAAATGACATATCATTTGGGTCCCCAGGCAGATGCGTGCGGGGCTGCGGTGGCCCGACAGCGTAATCTCCACGAAAAGGCTTTGAAATTCAAATGTGTTGTTGCATAACAATGCCATGTGCAACCAATGAATGCCTGATAATCTGTGGGGAAAAGCTGCCCGGGCCAAACGGGAGCTGGATGGATCCCTGCGGAGCACTGCCAGGGATCGCGACGCAGACGTCACATGCACACAGAGGAGGGTGAGCCAAAATGACCTTAAGATTGCTATTTCTGGTTGTGGTCATTATTGAGGAAGTGCAATTAGGAACTTCAACAAAGACCACACTTTAGAGGGGAACTACACTCATCAGCTAAATAAGAATGGTGCTTATTTAAAAAAAATATATATATAATATGCCTCCCACACACACCCATAAAATATTAACTGAACACTTACAGTTTCTTTGGTGATTAAGGGTTTAAGTGAATTACTGAAAGGCTTGAAGGATAATGACATCTGCTACATTCAGTCAACAGCCAAAAGCAGAACAATACACAGTATATCAGAAAGGAAATCCATTTCTTAAACTGTATTGGTAACACTTTTCAGAAACTGAGAGATGGATAGATTTTTCTGTATCATATTAATAGGACTTTATAACTCTACACTAAAATCCCCAAATAATGTGTTTAAATTTCTTACTGACACTTGCTATTCTGAGTGACTACCTGGATTGTGTACTTTTATCGTCACAAAATTTAGACACTTCTCACACTGAGTGGTTGCCATCTTGGCTACTAGAGAAGGGGAGGGATGGAGGGACAAAGAAGGGACCACCAACCTATGAAAAATGGAGACTGATGAAGCTGCAGTTCTTGTGACTGAAGCAAGTAAAAGTAAAAGCATGTTTATTTTCATGTATGTTTTTTTTTTACAAAAGTTATACTCCTAATGAAAGAACACAGCACATATTTTATGTAGATCATCTGCTCCGGTTGCTTACTTTTTGTCCAGGACGTGCTAATTTAGCCTCCGCCTTGAGACAGGATGATCAGTATTTAGCCATATATTTATCTATTTAAGGTGCTCGAATGAATCAGCTGGAATCATTAAAAAAAGACAACAGACTCATGGAGTCAGTCTTAGCTTCATTAGCTGGCTATCTTCAGCTGCCAGCAACAACCACACATGCAGGAAGTATGATCCGCATATTTGCCAAAAGCCTCTTAGAATGAAACGCCTAATATGAGGTATTAAGCCTTTATTTGTACTACAGGCCTGACGGTGCGATATGAGTTGTGTCAGTGGAGAAAAAAAAAAAGCATTCTTGTTCAACCGAGCATTGAACCTGAGGCGAGCATGTCAACAGTGGGAAATCTCACCCTGAGTAAACCGCTGTGTGCTCACTTTGGCCCAATCCTCAGATGCCCCGTGAGTGTGTGTCTATGCAGGCAGGTCATGGAGGGACGTGCACATGTTTACCTTTCCGTGAAACTCTAGAATAAACTTCTGCTCATGCCAGAGGGTTATTTACGTCACTTTTGCTCGGGGAGACGTGGATCGGGGAGAGGAGCAGAAGGTGAATGAAGGAGGCTAAGAGTGGTGTTGGGGTGGAAAAAAGGAAATGAAAAGACGGAGCGAAAGGGAGGAAAAGAGAACGATTTCAAACGCGGTAGAGGTAGAAGACGTAGAGGAAGAAGAAGGGAAAGGACAAGACACTCAACTGAGCAGTGGTTTCAGCAGGTTGCAAAGCGGATGCTGACGTCTTACTGAAGAAGGAGAGGAAGGAGGAAAAAGGCTCATGACCGAATGGACAAGAGCTCAGCAGGTACAGAGGGAAAATGGATGATGAGAGGAGGGGAAGACACGCTGAGGTCTCGAAGGAACAGGTGGGAGAAGATAACAAGAAATGTCAATATTGTAAGAAGGGATGGGAAGATAGAGGGAGGAGGGGAGAGGACGGAGGTTATGGAGAGGGAGAGAGCCCGAGAGATGTGTCTGTTTTCTTCGCTGGAAAGATTTAATCAAGTTCACATCAGTGCGGTGAACCACAAAAGCCCGCCACTTGTCTGCGGGAGCCAGAGGGGAGCCGGGGAACAAGCTGAGGCTTCACTGTTCTGACTGCTGCCATTAGAGAGGGGGAAAGAAATAACCCCAAAACAAAAAACCCCAAACAAAACACTGTAGAACATACATTTTCTCCCATATTGATCTGCACCCTCTTGTGTCTTTCTTCCTCACGCATGCTGTCAGTCACAGCCTGTGCTCTGTCTTACCTGGTATATAATTTTCATTATTTCTGCCTTTCAGTCCTGTTTGATTTTATCAGTAGCCTCAAATTTTATTTTCTAATATACGAAGGGAAAAAAACAAAAAAATGTATTAACGTCAAAGGTTTCACATCTGACTCAGTACCTTTTTTTGGATTACTATCTCTGCATATTGCAATCCTTCTTTAGACTTTATACTGTGAACATTTGCACATGTATGTTCAATTATTATTGTAAATTTTTCAAATGTATGATTAAGACTATTCCGTTGTTTATGGTAATGCATCAAAATATCAAGACAAATTCTACCTCGTACTTCTGATTCTGACTTCCCTTCAGCTCTACAGATTGTTTTAGCATCTTTCATTTCATTTCAAGCAACAATAAAAAACTCTAACACCAAATGACAGTATAATTAATGGTAATAAATATTTTTCTCAAATAACCAGAACTTGTTACCGTGTATCAGGTGGAAGAAAAAAAACTCTAAATGAATGTTGATGTTGCTGCATGACTAACAAAGCAACTGTTTGCTTAGACCGCTGCTCATACGTGGTCCAAAAAAATAAATGAGAGCAGCTTTAACCCTACACAAAAGGTAGATCAGTATCAAATAAATGTTGCGATTAATCTTTGCAGTTGTTAAAATAAAGACTGGTTCAAGCTTCTCACATGTGAGAATCTGCTGCTTTTCTCTGTTTTTGTTATATTATAAAGTTGGTTTCTTTGAGTTTTGAAATTGAGCAAGCTATTTGAAAGAAGACTGCAAAGCAATTTTGACATTTGGGGCTAAATGACACATTGACTAATTGCTAAAATAATCAACAGATGAATGAACGTAACCACTTATTGCAGCTCTGGTGAAGACAGATCGCGCCTCCTTATGATGAGTAAAAAACAGCCAGAAGACCAGAAGTTTGTATTTTTCTAAATATCAGATGCCACATATGCCGGTAGCGTGTGCTGCGGACCATACCGTGGTACATTTGCTTGAAGTTGACACAGTGTGAAGCGGCAGCAACACTTTCATAAACGCTGGTGGGTGTTTTGGTGTGTGTGCACCTAAAATCAAGGACAACACGAAGGCAAGAGGCTAGGCGGGGGCTAAACGCATCAATTTAACATGGTAACAGCCGTCTCTCCCCATGAATGCGAGACAGTTTCACTTGTTTCCATTTAGCCTAATCTGAAACGACTGAGGTAAGCGTGTCAACCGCTGTCATCACCGTCAATAATCTGCCTCAGTTCCTCGTTCTCGCCAACTGTGGTCATTGCATCACACACACGGTCAGTCCCACAAAGAAGGACAAAAAAAGTCAAATAAAAAAGTCTGCAACATAATAGACTGATGTGCAAGCAGACTACTGTGAATACAACTTCTTCCCCTTCTCTACTTCTTTCCATCGGGAGGACAGAAAACAAACAAACAAGCACATTTTTATGAAAGCAATATATTTCCAAATCAATCACATCAGCCACTTTGTTCTTGCTGTAGCTGGAGGTTATTCCGGTCTGATCCCCACTGACTCAGACACACTTTATTGGCATCGGCACTCATTTCCCCCAGCCATCACTGCACGACACAGAGAGAGCTTGTGGAAGTGACCCAGCAGTCATTTCTCTCCCTGCCAAAGGGGTTTTAACACCGGCAAGTCGTCCACTCCAGGTGCTGCTCTTGACTGACAGAATAATTTGGGGGTGTTGAAAATACACACAGGTTACGGAAGCACTGATGACTTCATGTTTCTGCTGACACTGATGCATTTTACATTGTTTTCCCTCCATGTGAATTTACAGTTTGGGTTCAAATTTAATTTGGTTACAGATGCAAATAATGTTTAACGGTCTGTTATTTCAGATAAAAAACTTCCTACTGTGTAAGTAAAGTGTTTATTTCAGAGTTTGACCATTTCCAACTTGGTTTCTTTTTTCTGCTAGAAAATTGATCTTGCATTTATTTTTTTGTACAGCAGTCTTTGTCGCTGCAACATGACCTCATTGATGTAACAAGTATGGCACCACACATACGGTGGGTCCCACCGCGTACATCACAGTCCACTTCTGGTTGACCACCACAACAAAAATAAATGACGAGCGAAGCTATGGTGATATGGTTCTTCAAAATTTGTGTGTTTTCAGTGGGTTTGTGACACCTTTTAGAGCTGTTTCTTTCCTTTCAAAAGGTTTTGGAGTCAGTGGGGGCGTCACAAGACCTGTAATGCCACTAAAGAGATCGTGACCAACCTGTGACGTGTAGCCTGTCCATATTGACCTCGATCTTGAGGAAGAGGCGACCCCGGCGCTCGGTGTGGTCCGTCCCACACAGGCTTGGCACATTGACCACGCACTGCTTGTGCACGTTCATGTCGCAGGCTGGAGAGAGAAAACAACATACAGAGTTTATTTGTGGAGGAATCTTTCTGTGCCTGGACATGAGGGTGAGTCTTTCATATAAAGAGAGTACTGGCATAGACGAATGAACTGAAAAAAAATTATTTTATTATTATTTGTCACAGACTTTTGTATGGAAACTGCTCTGCCTTTTTAGAAAAAAATGTGCAAAAAGATATGAGAAATGTTAATGAACTCTTATTCTGCTCAAGTTCTCAGCAGGCAGAAAGTAAGTGCAGAACCAAATTTTACAGGAAGCTCTGCTGATTAATTAAATTAAAATGAATTAAAAGTTAACAAAAATATTTTCAAAAATAAATTTTAAAAAACTTAATAGAAAGACTTTTATACCACAAGACAAAAGAGAGACAATGAGTTGTGATTCTGTAATTAGTAAATCTGAACTTATAGTTAAAAATGCTCTAAAGAGCAAACTTAGAGCACGACTGAGACCGATTTATCAAGTGAGAGCCTTACAGCAAACTGTAGAAGTAACACTTAAGGAATCACATGATAATTATATGTAGCCCATTACATACAGGGGTTTCCTTTACATCTGCAATCCTGTTCATCAAAAGTCCTTACAAATAAATAAACTGATTTAAAAAGCCATTACATGCCATTCAATTTTTCTATGTATGATATCTTTAATCTCAACAACAATCTAATAAATCTATAATGTGAGCCAGGGATGAAAATTGGCTGAAAACAGGCTGGAAACAAAAAGAAAACCAACATGGAGCAGGGAGGATTTTGAGGTGGTGGTGTGGGAGGTACACGAGAGAAATCAAATAACGAGGGGATTTAGAGCAGATGATGAAAATGATTTCAAACTAAATCAATTTCAGGTTTATTCTTGTTGTCTGCAACCTTGAGAAAAACAAAAAGAGATCAACCATATTTTGAAGCACACATATTGCTTCAGATAATATTCACCCTGACCAACAATACATTACACATTTAATCTAACACTTGTCTCAAAGGGTATGTATTCATCTCTGTTTCTGTACTGTGGCCAATTTATTAACTTCTGGAGCTCTTTGAGATAGGAGAACATTTCTAAGTCAAAAGAAAAAGGGGACTTTTAGTTTGTCATTCCTGGACTCACTGCTGTTTTCCTTTTTGACCCACAAACAGATGCACACAAGGCTGCAGACCTAATGTGGCAAAAACATTTGTTTTGGAGACGATTCAGCGCAGAAACGTCTATTTTAGTTCTGGGTAAAAGCTTTTCTCGAAGGTGCTGCATAGCACTTAAACATCAATAAGTAATCACCACATTAACTTAGAAATGATATAATCACTGAAAGCTGATGAGATCAACACTTGGTGGTCAAGCAGCCTCTTTCTTTCTCCACTGCGTTGGATATTGTAGGAAATGTGAGAGAGATTTTTTTTCAGCATCAGTTGAAGCAGCAAAATGATAGGTATAAAGTAATTTCTATGTCCTTCTCAGTAAAGGGCAAGAAGGTTGATGTGGTCTTAATTTTGACCCCTTAACATTACTGGTACAAGAAAGATAGCCTTTACCTCTAAAGTATCTTCGAATTACTTTGCTTGTGACTCTTTCTTGTCCTCTCACACACCCACACACACTTCGACAAACAGATGAGAGACCAAAGGGGAGAGAGAACATTTGTTCTCCCTCGTTTACTCTCTTAGTGCCCTCTAACTTTCTCTCTAACCTCCTCCTCCTCTCTTCCCCTCTGTATTTTCTGTCCTCCTCCTCCCTCGCCCATTCCAAACATCCATCTCTTGACTCCTCCTCCCTCTCTCTGCTCGGCGGGGCCGTCAGGATGACATGCTGGGAGGAGACAGGGAGAGACGGGGGAAGCAGCTCGTAATGGCGATGGCCTCCCCGCATTAATTTGTTCTGGTGTGCTCCCATTACCATCTGTGATGAGGCCGCCACCAGAGACCCACAGATGGATGGACAGAGCAAGAGGAGGAGAGAGGAAGGACGGCAGGGTGATGGATGGAGATGACGAGTGGAGGGGTTGGGGTGGGGGGGCGAGGGGGAGGGTGGGGGGGCAAGGGGGGTTAAAGGAGGTACAGTGAGGGAGACAAAGGAGGACAAAGTGACACGAGAAATGATGATGAGGAGAGAGAGGACTAAGGATGTGTGGGTGTAAAGAGGGAAGAGAGAGAAGAAGAAGTGAGGGAATGTAATGGAAGTTGGGGTCATACATGCAAAGAGAGAAAAGAAAGGCAGGGAGAGTCGAGAGCAGAGTGTGGGCGGAAAGAATGGGAGCGCGGGGTAAGTGAATTCTGCCTGGGCTGCAAGATGAGGCTGAGCGTTGTACAGTACCAGTCTATTCCCATCTGTTCTCATTAGGGCCGGCTATACTGTGGGACCAGCGCTGCATATTCCACACAGGTGCACACACACACACACACACACACACACAGACATAAATACACACACACACATAGATAGAGTGTGTACTCACTGTCACATTTCATCCCTTGGTGGATGAGGCCGTACAGCAGTGAACCACAGTGGTCACAGAAGGTGGGGCTGCCGTACGAGTGGATCTTGAACTTGTGCTTGCTTCTGGGGTCCTGTGCAACACAGAGAGGGATGAGAAACCATATAACATTACTTATCAGTTCAGTGACTGCAAAATTTTATGTCTTTGTCTTTGTTGTCATTTTCAGAAAGAACAGCTGAAGGCGAATGTCATTAGTTCTGCAAGTACTTTAGATAGTTTTACAAATAATGAACTTTTTAAAAGAAAATCTTTTGGCCATTTTGTTGTTGTTTAATCGCGAAAACTGAAGAGAGACAGGAAAGGTGGGAGAAAGAGAGACAAGGTCTGGAATCAAACCCAGGTGGCTGTGATTCGGATTGAGCCTTCATGATAGATGCTCTAGCAGGGCGAGTTACCAAGGTGTCCTGATAAACTGAGATTTTGTACTGATGGTGGTGCTGGAGGAAAACCTAAATGCTCACCGACATTATGCACAGATGCGTGGACTATATTTCTATATATAGTCTATCCAAAAGCTGATATTTCAATGATGGACCCACCCTGACTGCTGCTGGCATAAGGAGAAATGATAAAGGATAATAAGTAGAGTCAAAGCATCATTCAGTTTCCTCTGTCCTGGGAATCCCAAAGTTTCTTATCAAGTATAGTTTTTATATTAGTGAACGTCCTTTCTGAGGCAAGGCGAGAAGCTTTTTATCCACAGTTTGCTTCTTTTTTCCTCCTCTTCATCACGCTTTAAACTGTGTTGCTTCCAACAACATGCAAAAGTTGAATACAGGTCCTTTACTTCTCGAGGCCACAAAGCTCTCAGATGAATGACAAAAGACGTGAGGTTAAGAAGAACAACTTGAGGCTGAACTGTAATGTTGTAAGAAAAGAAAAGGAGGGAAAGTATTCCCTCCAGTGTTTCTGTAATAGGGAATATAAATGGACCTTTCTTCTATCTGTTCATCACACTGCTTAATATCTCCCTTAGAGATTAATGGAATAAATGATTGCAAAGAGCATCCAAACAAATCTGATTTCTTTTTGCCTCATTAACACAGTAAACAGCACCTCACTTTAATCCGGAGGTATGGTAGATGAGTTGTAGCTGTAAGTGTGTTTGCAAATGACCCTGCGAATGATCCGCATCGTAAGCGGCGCATCACAGACGCAAAGAAAGAAAGAAAGATCCAGATGGAAAGGAAATGTCGGCCCACTATCGGTGCGTGGGAATGTGTAAGGTTCGAGTGTTTTCGTGCTCGGTGTCAGTTCTCTCCATCTTGTCACGCTGGAAGCCTTCCCAGCACCCTCCCCGTTTCAGTCTTCAGATGTTATTAAGGCACAAATACACGGCGTACAGTGATCGCGCCGTGCCAGGAGCAGCGTAACTGAGCAACTGTTTATCTTGGCCAGAACATCTGGCACTGGGGCTGAGCGAAAATCGAGCTAATGAGCAAATGGGGATTGATGATCCGATAAGCATCCAAGAAATCTCGCTAAAGTGAGCAGAAAGTTGATGATATTATTAAAAGACAGAATGGTCTCACAGCATCCATATGTGGCTGAACTATTTGCGGTGGCATCTGTTAATCAGCAAGTTTCATTTGTGAGAAATCAATTCATATATTCTTCAGTTAGTATTGTGATAGCTGAGGTTAGCTAATTTCTACAATCACCACAAAAACAAACATAGCTGTAATTAAAGGCCTGCAAATGAGGGTGGATAAACCCCCACCAGCGTCGCCTCCATCACGCTGAAATGTGTCAGAATGGCTGCATGTGTAATTATACAGGCCACTGGCTGAGTAAGTGGGCCCACATCGTTGAAAAGCGTCCATCCCCCCCCCCCCCGCTAAATCAAGTAAACAACGTGACAGCACAAGAAGAAGAGGAAGGAGAGTGAGGCGGCAGCAGAGGGGAAGTCTGTGTATGAAAGAGGAGGGAGCTGTCGGGTGGTTAAGGCCTTGATTGGCAGGGGAGTGAGTCAGTGGCGTGAGGGTCCCGGAAAAGTCTAATTAGCATGTTCTTCTTTTGGTAAGCTCGCCTATTTTTTGCTCCCTTCCTCCGGCCCTTCCTGGAGGCTTTTCTTGAGAAGAAAAAAACAAAAAAAACAACAGATGGCGTCGTGGTCATACCCCTTGAGTCCCGAGCCTCCTCTCCTGGGTCTCCCTCGCTCTGCAAACCGTTCTCGCCTCTTTACTGCGCTCATTCTTTTCAACTTTTCAATTGAGGGAACGCCAAATTTATCTTAAAAGAGCACACTATGGACACCAGGGACCCCTGCGACAACAAAGGAGATATGATCTCCCTGCTTTCTATTTCTTGCTCTTTCTGTTTCTCTGTCTTTATCTTCCTGACTCCCTTCCCCTCCAAGTCTCTGGTCAGCGAGCCCTGGATCCCTCTCACTTTTACGGTGAACTGTCTCATCTCTCATCTCCCTTTACATGTTATCGTTCTTCAGCCTATTGCACAAAGATGTGGGGTGTGAAGACATAATCTGTTCAGCACCCTGAGCTTCTGCATGTGTGCGCACGTGCATGTGTCTGCATGTCTGCATGCTTGCGTGCCCCTCAGGCCACCTGAGAGCCCTGTGTTGAGGCAAGAAGCCGAAAAAGTGCAGATGCATGTTACGACGAGAGACGAAAAAAAAAAACTCTGCGTTGTCTCTCTGTCTCACCTCCTCTGACCTGAAGCAGCTGACAATAAAAACTCAAAACAAAATGTAGATTATGTGACAGCAAAAGGTTTAAAGAGATTCAATATAAAGACAGTTGAGTAGCTCCTCCTGAGTGCTCCTTCTTTGTTTTGTTTTGATCACGGAACAAAACATAATAATATGCACAATATTTAAATGTGCAAACGCTTGAAGAGGCAGCAGTCTTGGCAGCTTTCATCGTGACCCACACTGCCACATTAAAATCACGCGAATGCACTGGTTTTGGACTTTTCTGACTTCTTCCAGAGTCAGAGAGCCACGCTGTGTCAGTATTGGGGCACAGCAGTTAAATGTCCCACAGAGATACTCTATTTGGAGCAGCCATGATGTTTTTCTGTAGAAGTTTATTAAGAGCAACTGAGCACTTTGACACTAAAACAAATGCTCGTAACAGTTGTTTCCCTTTCGGACCCCTGGGTCGGGTAACATCGTTCAGTAATTCATCCATGGGTGAAATGCCTGGGAGCTGAGCGAAGACTGAAGGAAACTCATCCTTGCCAGTTCACTTAGATGCACATGCAAACATGCATGAAAAACTTTGCCTTTTGGTTTGTTTTTGGTGATCTGTTTATCTCTTCTGGAGTCTCTATTATTGACATGACTCATAATTCATCAATAGACAGTCAATCATGTAAGGTCCACAGCAGGTTAGTCATGGGGCTGAAAGCTGGCAAATAGATGTAAAAATGGAAAAGTACATCAAATCTGAACATCTGAAATCGGAGTTTCACATCTAAAAAATGTATTTACTATCAGTTTGATAGGCCTGTATCTATCTCTGCCTTTTAAATACCGGACATCATGCTGTTGTGGGCAAAGATGCTGGCGGACAAACCGTCAACACTAACAGACAGAGCTGCTGAGGCGAAACCAGGAGGGAAGTGGCTTCCAGTGAGGCGAAATGATGCTGCTGCCGAATTCCTCGGAGCGTAACAAGGGCCACATCAAGCAGAAGAAGAGGGAGAAGTCGATGACGGGGGCAGAGTGACAATGAGTCAAACACGGGTCTCGCTAATTATTGTCAGGCACATCGCGACCAGGGGTGCTGATATCTAATTGCTAACTGGAAATTATCAATGCAAAAAAGTGAAGGGAGAGAGCAAAGAGGCTGATGTGAGTCATGTCTGGGGTTAAATGGTTAACAGACAGATGCCCTCACAGCTGCTTCATATAAATACTGGGTCGACAGCTACAATGACAAAGTGACTCTGAGAACATGTTGTCCCTTGTTGACCTCGTTGGACATCCCGCCTACTGAGGTGACCCCGAGAAAGACAGAGCATTTTGCCACAGTTGGAAAAGGAAAATTAAAAAGAATTTGCCTACAGGGTTGAGGAATATCACACATGCCCCCAACTCATTTTTAGACACTTAGACAAAAAAAAAATTTTTCTCGAGGAATGACTCAAATGATTATTACACTGCCAATATATAAGGCTTATAGGATTCAGCATACATACATTGTTGTTTACGATGAAACTCAATCATTGTAAACAGGGTTGAATAAAAGTTGAAAAAGTAGAGAAAGACTTGTGGTAAAAGTAGCACAAAATTTCACCATTTAAACATCCCAAAAACTTGCCAGAAGAATTTCGAATAAACAAACTAACGGCTTGGTTTAGAGGTTTGATTCACCATCAGGGAATGTTTTTTTCTCTGTTTGTTGCTTACCAAACAGTCAGTGGAAGTATTTATGTGCTACACAAACACACACTGGATAATAGCATAAATGGTCCCCAGACATCACTGTGAGGAATTAAATCTTTCAAAAACATCAACAGAAAAACACGGAAACTAAAATTAAATGAAAAGACCCATCATGCTGTGTGTGTGTGTGGATGTTTGCATGTATGTGTGTGTCATGGTGAGGGGCTTGGGGGGAGCAAAGTGAACAACTGTACAGTTGCTATGGTGATAATGGGTTAGAGAAAATTCAGTGATAGATGGAAAGTCAGTGGAGAGAAAGCAAACAGTGGAGAGGAGGAAAACAAGTAGAGAGTAAATCACTCTGCAGCTTAATGAAATGAAGGGTGTGTGTCTGTTCTCCTTGCTTGCACATGAAAGGAACTACGGCTACGCAGGGAATTCAGAGGGGGAAGAAAACTAATGAAGGAATGAACACTGTGGAGAAATATCGAAGTCAGACTCATACTGTATGATGACGAAATGTTATCTTTGCTAAAGGTTGAGAGAAAAGGCCGCGCAGGGATGTTTACAGCCGAGGGGATTCTCGGTTATTCTCTCCTGCCTGTGTGACCCCACAACAACTTGTGTTGTCAGGCCGGTCCAAACACACGCTGCCCGTGGCCTTGACTGAACAGGCAACAGTCTGACCTGCAGCGGTGAAGGGCAAATGCTGCGTATTGCACTCAGTGACTGGTTTAAAAAGAGTGTGTTTGTTCATGTTTGTGTGCATCTGTCTGTCAGCGTGGGGCAGAAGCAAAGTGTGATTTTCATAATATTTGTTAACAGCTGGTGATAGGGCAGAGAGGTACAAAGTTTGTTAATATCATGGTGTGAGTGTTTAGAGATGGTGAAAAAAGAAAATGAAGACATTTTGAAGAAATGATGATTTGAATTGAAGACAAAAATAAGGAAAAGAACAACAGATCTGGAGAGAAACAAAGACACAAACAGAGAAGGAGATGGATGTCAGCGACAGGACTCAGCATTGTCTGTGTATGTGTGTGTGTGTGTGTGTGTGTGTGTGTG
>JAOXYL010000045.1:11017279-11028844 GCA_028564955.1 Terapon puta
AGAGAAGGAGATGGATGTCAGCGACAGGACTCAGCATTGTCTGTGTATGTGTGTGTGTGTGTGTGTGTGTGTGTGTGTGTGTGGGTGTGCAGGTGGGTGGCACTGAAGCCGTCAGCCAGCCACCGTGGGCCTCACTGCACAGGCTCATGTCCACAATGTGGAGACAAACTCTGTCAATGACACAGAGGGAGGACTGACGGCTTCACCTGCCAAACCTGCTGGCATCTCTGAGGCTGTGTATGCGGCGTTTCAGTAACCGCTAATAAAACACTGTGAAAAATAATAAAAATTGATGATCGCTTTTGCTTTAGAGGCCATAAGCAACTTTACAAATATGTCACACACGGCGGCCTAAAGGTGCGTGATTAACTCATGTAACACATGCATTGCAGGAAGTGAACTCAAAGATGGAAACACAACTCACCGACACGCATAAACCAAAAAAAATGCTATTCTAGGCACTGAGAAAGTTTCACAAACATAAAACCACCATGGATTAAAAAAACTGCTAATATTAAGGGTCATAAAAAGATTGTTTACAGACATCTCTTTTATAATGGCTGAGTGGCAGCTGTCACTGTAACTGTGCCCATTTATAACAAAGTGCTGATTCAAGGGAATGTCTGGTTCTTAGTTTTTTTCCAAAAAAGTGTTACAGCTCAAGTCCCCCAATGTCAAACAGATAAATGTTCATCAAACCATAACCCGACTACACACAAGCCCTCACTGAGCAAATACAGGCCCTGACAGCCATCCAGAGTCCCAGGGAGCGAAGTGGCTTCACGCAATCAATCGTTTCACTTGTTGGAACTAATCTGTCCTCTGACTCTGATAAAAACAATAATGAAGCTGTGACTCAGTAGAAAAGAAGACAGAGGACAGGGGGCGGAAGAAGCGACGCAACATTTATCAACAGCAGAAAACCACAGCAGACACAACGGATGTGAGGATACAAAGGTGAACAGAGGAAGAAAAGGCAGATAACGGTGGTGGGGGGGTTTCAAAAAACAGAACAATAATCCGCTCATTATCACGCAGTCTCCTCTATTACCTCTCAGTTAACGTCTTACACATCAGAGAACAATGACAGCTCTGACTGTTGTCTTTGGGTTCATCCCTGTGTTTTACAACTGTGGCTGTACACGAAGGAACCGGTATTGACTATCCATCACTGATTTAATTAGCAGGATGACATCTCTCTCCACCTGCAGCAGCCTGTCAGTGTGTAATGGGGCGTCGCCTTCAGACAGTCCCACTGTAGCCTCATTATGCACAAGACAGATTTAAAGCCCGTAAATACAAACAGCAAACTGATATTAAAGGAGGACGGCAGCATGAAACGTTTACTGCTGCATGTTGCTTTTAGGCTCACTGATGTTGCATGAAGTGATGGTGTGTGTGTGTGTGTGTGACTGGAGTGTGTTCCCTTGGCAGTAAACGCATGTCTGGTATATCGTCTCTTTTGTTTTTGATTGTGCGGCTTTCTGGTCGTGTTAGTGAATTAAACATCAAAAGACAGTGGGATATCAAACACGCCACTCGCATACATGCAAATAAGGACATGCGCACACACATGCAAACACACAGGAAATGAATGAGCTCATTAGCAAGAAACGGTACAGAGAGCAACGTCAGCAATCTCTGAGAAAACTGTCTGGATTAAAGGACACAGTGATTTTCGATGATGAGGTGTGTAGTCAGTTATGGAGAGAAAGCTGTTCACTGAGATACAACCTGAAATACTCAATATCAAGCAACAGTTGGTATCAATCCTTCACTGAAGTGAAACTGTAGTAGGCTACAACATTTAAAAGAAATACTAATATCCTACTACGGCTAAATGTATTTAGAGTATCAAGTAAACTTGCCGGTGCATATCATTATATGACACTAGTTATTAGACAGATAAAACATCACCAATGCATGAGCAAAATATCAATGCTGCAGCTGCTCCAGGTGGAGCCAGTTTTGAATTCTTTATACACAATTAGTTCAGTGCAGTGGTTCCTGACCTACAGTAAAAGTGGGTCACAAGATAAATCTGTAGGGGTCATGAAATGATTAATTAGGAAGGAAAGATGAAAAAATAAAGATCTGTTTCACACATTTGTGTTAATTTTTCAGGCTGTTCTCTAATCTGCTGTAGGTTTTTGTGAAATGATAAATTATTCAACCTATTTTTGGCCTGGAACAGTTCAAATGAGAAGTTGAGAAGGGAAATGTCCCTGCTGGAGCCAGGTTTCCATCCAAACATAGCACAACTTTTCATAGGAAAAAAGAAATGAATAAATGTTTGCTTCCATTCACTGCTATTATGAAATTAGAATTGGGGTGGCAATAAATCATTGCAGAAAAAGAGGGCTCAATGAGATGATAAAAATCAAACAAATAACTGTGAAAAATATAGAAAATGCAATGGACGCACCAAAACACATACAGAAATGTAACTCTGTCACAGCCAGATAATGCTTGTGTAAGCCAAATGTTGGGAGTCACTGGTAACTACTAAATAAAGCTATAACATAAATGAAGTGTTAAAATTTTTTTCCGAAATTAAGTGTAAATCCTCCCAGAAATACTCAAGTAAAGTAAGTTTAATAAATGTATTTAGTTATTTTCCACCAGTGACACACATGTGGAGAACACATTGAAACCAAACCGGGCAGACGCAGGTGTCGGGCCCTTAATCCTTCCCTGTTGTGCTCTAATTAACAGCAGAGGAGAGATCCTGTGTTCAGATGCATTCACACTGCACCTCTGAACGACACACACCCTTTCATCACAACCCAACTTTCATCATCAAACACAGCGTTTAATTAGACTGACTAGGATATGAGGGCCTGCTTTTATATGCGTGCGCGTGTGTGAATGTGTGTGGGCCTCATCTCTGACATGTGCTGCAGCTCAGCCTTTGTTGCCGCATTCACACAGAGGCCAAGCGGGGGCTTTCAACCTGTGAAAGTATCATCACTTCCTGGGTGCTGCCGCGCCATCTGACTGGAGGTCTCTGTGGCTGCAGTTGTCAGGCTCCATTAGGAGACACCAGTGGTGATGGCTCCATCTCTACTCAGCAGTAATTGAGCTAAATGGTTGAGAGAGAGGGCTGAGCTGTTCAGAGGATAGTTGACTTTGTCGAGAGGTAGCGGAGAATCCCACTTAAAGTGACAGGAATGCCGGCACACCACTGTGCTTCTACCGGCTGACTGCATACAGCGTGAAAACACAAGTTCACAACTTCAAGTGAGCTCTCTTTTATCAGACAAAAAACTGAGCAGATGGCTGTTTTGACAGCTTTAAGTGGTTCATTTGTAATGACATGTTTGTCTATCTATTTCTTAATTAGACGGAGAAGAGATTAAAGCTGTATTACTAAGTGTTTACATCTCTATCAGCTGAATAGTTGAGTGCCTTAAATTATACTGAGCTTCACCTTACTATATATATATATATATATATATACATATATATATATATATATATATATATATATATCCTTTCTATATATATCTATATATATATGTACATGTACATTTACACACAGAAACATTCTCAGTCTTGTGGCAATCCAATTGTCTATTTTAAGAAGTAGGGATTTTCTTGCAAACGGAGGATTAAACGCAAAGGGACGTTTAATGCTGGAGTTTAAGAAAATCTAGATGGCCCACATTGAAGATACAAAGTTTCTATTAAAAGTCTTAGTCCATGACCTCCATAAAAGATTCATAGATAGATAGATTGAAGCTGTTTGTGATCTGATCCACAGTCATCAACAGGACATTGTTTGGTTTAGCAAAAGATCAAGATTTGGGCTGATTTCTCTACTTGGTTAGGGGAGCTTCACCATCATGGTTACAATAATAACCATGTAGTAAACATTAGGGAACAGTGGAGGTCTCTGCAGCTGTCTTTGCCTTTGCTCATAATCCCTGAACAGTGATAATTCCCATGGCCACTTGAGGACTGTGTCACTTGAACGTAAACAAAATGTCATTTATCAGCATTTACTGTAAAGACGAATATTTTTTTTCCTGGGAGGACAGTCTTTACTGGACACCAAGAGAATGTAATCTATACATTGCACGAATAACTCTTGTTTTCAGTACATTACATAATGTGGGGGACGGAGGAGAAGTGGACGTCCCTGTAACGTCAGAATAAATCTGGATGATGGGGAAAATTAAAGAGCAGCCTTAACCCTTTAAACCCCATCTGCTAGGGCTGCTCCATTGCCATAATGTTAGATTGTGGTTGCACGAAAGGATGAAGAAAACATTGTTCTTTGTGAAAATGTCCTGGATAGATAAACACAAAATGATTCAAATAAAGATAATTACAGAGCAGATGAGTATCTAATGAAGGTGTGCGCTTCTGCAAAGGATCAGTGTCACATCTGTTTTTTTTCCTCTTATCAAACACTACAAACATGTCCAATTAGAGAGACATCAGAGTTAGGAATTAACTAAATATAAAAACACCACATTATGCAGAAAAGAAACAACGAGAAGGCGACCTTTAGCGAGCCGGTAGAGCTAAAAATAATGAGGTAAGAATCAGACATGCAGAGAATAATCGCTGGCTAAGAATACCCATAAAGTGTTCGTTGTCACTTTTCCTGTTTGCTGCCGACACTTCCATCTCAGTCCAGCGGTGAATAATTACACACATTGTTTTGCTGTACGTACAAAACCTGATTTTCACATGGGGCAGCTTTACAAGGACGCAAGCTGGCTATTACCATACCGTCATAAAAGTTTAAGCAAAACTTTTCATGTCATCTATCACCTGCCTTCCCATAATGCTTTGCGGCAGCCCCCATTTTACACCCGGTGTGTGTATTAAAACTTTGACTTGAGAACCGGACAACTTGCTGTTAACATACCTGCACGTTAATCACTGCGACAAAGCCGTGGAAACCAAGGAGGACAGACCCCAGGTGGCCATCTCTCTCACACGGAAACTATATTTAACCGACACACACAACATAAACACTGCAGACAAGAAGGTGCGAGGAACTGTAACAAGAGCACACAAATGCACACACAGCACTATTTTCCATACGGAGGAACAGGGAGCTAAAATATAAAGCTACTTTATCATTTTAGTCCCTCAAAGTCATGTGACCTGTTGATTGTGGATTGTAGCTTTATATACACTTTTACAACCAAACTCTTGACCTCCTTAATCCTTTATGAAGACAACATAAGTGTGTACAGCACATGTGTGTACCCGCGCCTATGGCATCACTAAGCTCCTGATACTTTACACATTCTTCAAACAGAGCCCACAGGATTCGATAATAATCATCTCTCGGATGGTCGCCCTCTGCGTCAACGAGCGCAGCTTTGCACGAGCGCCTCCGGGCCACATGACGTCAACAAACAGAAACTACCCGGGTAATTGCGGGATGCGCATCCAGCCTATGGGCTACATAAGAGAGACAGATAAAGCCCATGTCAGCCTGGGACGCAATTACACACTTGGTAATCCTCAGCAGCCATCTGTGACAATAACACATTTGGAGGATGTATGGGGATGTTGTGTGATTCATTAGTTTGTGTGATCATTATCATGTTGCTGTATTTAAAAAGCCAACATATATCACATATTATTACTGCAAAATGTCAACATTATGCCCCAGAGAGATGTTTCTGCAGAAGAGTGTTAATACAGAATGGCAGACTCTACAAAGCATGAGTGAAGCTTAAAAACCCACTACAAGAGCGTTCTAATTTTTTGTTGTATTGGTCATTTGACTAGTGGAATATTTGTGCAGACGGGTTATAAAAATGCTTAAAAATATCACTCCATTACCTGCAGGTAGTTTGGTAGCCAGGGGGTCGAAGTTGTTAGCTGTTGCACTGTGATCTGAGCACTCTCTACGTGACTGTAACTCTGCATGATATGTTGAATCATGCCGTTATAGGAATCAAAGGGTAAAAGAAATGGTTATATCTTCTTTTGAATGGTGGAAATATCTGCACAGCAACTGCAGCATCATTATATTTCAGATTTTGTTACACAGTGGAGAGAATTTCAGTTTCAGGTGTGTGTGTCGTCTAAATATGTAAATAGACATACTGGTGTCCTTCTGCCAGATGTGTGTGTGTGTGTGTGTGTGTGTGTGTGATGTGGTGCCATGTGTCCTAAACCCTCTGACATTCAGACGATGTGTGTGTGTGTGTGTGTGTTTGTGCCTATCTTGCTTGTGTGTGGATTATGTCAGATGCCCTGTAGCTGGCAGATCACTTTGGGCCCTGATGTTTCTGTCCATCGTCCAAAAAACAGACGATTACCGCTGTGCCACTTGATGCAATGCGTGTTTGTGTGAATGTGGATGCAAATGTGTGTCCCTTCGCTATTTATGCCTCTGCAATTACATAAACAACGCAGCTGCTCTCCGTCTCTTTGTCTTATTTTTTTAACACAAGTGCTGAATGTGCAGCTTTTCCTGCTGCCACTGGCCCGAGCTACACCTAGTTTACATGATCAACTCCTCCGTACAAACTCAAGGCTGCTGCAGCGTTTGTTGACACTTCATGTGATCATCCAAGAGTTATGCAGCATTAGGATGAAGCCAAAAGATCAACAGCTGGCCTGTCAGTGGGCTGCTAATCCACGAGGTGTTAGAGATATGAGAACATCCTCGTATGGCTTATCCATTCGCGCTATACTCTCATGATTAGACAGAGGGACATATCACTGATAATATGAGATGTGTGGGTCTTGGATAAGAGGGACCTCTGACCCATGGCTGACAATTCACCCCAGATAAACATATATTGCTTCAGAGTGGCAAAGCATTTAATCCTCCTGCATGAAGTGTGACTGATGTGCATGTGACGGGTTGCAAACATTAATATAACCAAACATGGATACATGTGAGAACGAGTGCAATAAACAGAGATAAGCAGGGATCTCAGCAAAACACAAAGTATTTTTGAGAAAAACACAACAGAAATTATCTTACTAAAAAGCACCAGAAATTCCTCCGGCTCAGTGTGAAAATGTTGTTCATTAACAATGTTTACTGTTATTCGGATGTGCTGTGCTTTGTTTTTAAACCAGAGGATAACAAATGAGTACAAAACCAAAGGGCTGAGGGGCTAAGGCTCCAAACCAAAGTCATTATTATGACATTATTATTTTCCTCTGTGAATAAGGATAGTCAGAGTGCAAACAAGTCTTTCTCAAACACTGTACTGAAAAAAACAATCCTCAAGAAATGTTACAGTACAAGTGTGCCACAAAATGACTTTTTCTGAGAAAAGCTGCTCAAGTACTTCATTAGACATATGATAAGAAGTAGAAGAAGTATTGGACCTTTTAGTGAAGTAACTGGAAAGTGAACCTTGTATTTGAGGAAATTGTGATGGATATTTTTTTACTAGTTTCTGATGTTTTTTTAGAAAAAATAATTAGTTAATTAAGAGAAAAATGCAATTAAAATGCACTAATGTAACTGCTGCTGTGAATTTAAGCTGAATTTACCATGTTATCCATTATAGCGTTGGTCATTAAACACCTCACTAAACCCCTTAATGTTGCTGATATTATTAAAACATTTTTATCTGAGAATTCACAGTCACCTGTATATGATATTTCCCAAAGAGAATGAAAGAAATGACATGTACAAGCTGTACTTACCGTAACTAAACATTAGCTGTTTCAACAGCAGTAAAAATCACAACCACAATATAGTCTGCAGTATAATAATATCATCGTTTTCTATTATAATGCAGCACTACTCTGCCCTGACCTTTTATCTCCAACAGCTTAATGCACATTATAATAGGCTAAAATCCAGCATAGATGTCTTTTTCTCTGCCACTGTCAAATTCCCTTTAACAATATGCAATCACAGTCCCATGAGAGTTATCATGAGGTGATAACCTGTTGTGACATTTAGATGACAAAATATAATGAGGACATGCAAGTGTTGCAGAAATATATATCCCTACATACGATGCACAATTATCCCGCTCGCGACACAAGTGTCCAATTACACACATTTCTGGTGTGAATGCATGAATATTTCACACATCAGTTTTAATATGCTGTGGCTGCGCTGATCGATCGCTTGATAAGGTGCCGGCTGCGCTGACTTGATTGCGTTCAAGACATTTAGAGAATATTAGAGGTTTGGGGGTTTGAGCTGATCTATTCTTGTCAGGATGGGCGTCTCAGACAGGGCTGACTAATGATCCGACGGGCTCGGCCACTGCAGGAGGGATCAGTGACAGCTTAATGAGGCCACAGGGCTGCTGTGCTTACAGAGATAGAGGGGTGGGGGAAGAAGGGCGAGGAGGAGGGCGGCATGGTGGGTGACACAGAGAGGAAAAAGGAAGGTAGAATAAGCAGAGAAAAGCGATGTGCGGTAAAGGGTGTAAGAGATGAATGCTGTGAAGGAAGGGCAGGCAAAGCAGCTGAACAAAAAAAAGAGAGATAAATGAGCAAGCACTGAGCATGTGGTTAAAATTAATGTATGGTGTAAGGTGTCCAACTGATGTCCGCCCACCCCCGACACGGCTGGGATCCACTGTACGTGTGTGTGGAGGAGCATCCCAAAGTGCTCAGTGTGTTTAATTATCAAAAAGCGACAACTCAAGCGGGAGTTGTTGTTGTTTTGTTTTTTTCCCCCCCTCCTCTCTCTCCCTCCTCCTCCTCTTCCTGTGTTGGTGTGAGATGAGTCAGTCCCAGTAACGTTTAGGAAGGGCCGTCCCTCGCTTCGTCGCTGTTGGAGATGGGAGCGCTGTACAGGGGTGTGAGGCAGCGAGGCCTGCACCAGCATGTTCACACCAAGAGGATTGAAAGAGAGGGATGATGACAATGTGAGGGACTGATTTATTTTAGCTCATTATATCATTTATTTTACTGCTCACCATCTCCCATAAAGCTGTGGTCAGCCGGAATTAGGGGCCTAAATGATACATATAAGGGGATCACAACTCAAAACGCTCCTTTTTTTGTGGGGGTATAAAATCTGGATATTTTTAGGCCTTTAAACAACATCTCTTGGAAGGAAAAATGTTTGGTCCACACTGGTGTCACTATCAGTTTGGTGATGTTGGGTCACAGCTCATCATGGCCTCTTTTTGAGGCCACTGTTTTGGATGGTGGTCGTTACTTTGTGGTCATTTCACGCCAAGAAATCAACATTCAAACTAAAAATGAACACATTTGACAGGTCTGACATACGGAAAAGTCTTTTGCTTTGTTTGCAAATTTTGGCACTGCAGAGTGTCAGTCACTATTTGATGGATTGACATGAAATTTGACAGATATCGATGTTCTTGTAAGGATGAATTTGAAAATTGCTGATGCCTAAAAGCTTTAATCTAATTCCACCATCAGATCACAATTAAAACTGTTAAAACTAATAATTAACGTACAAAGATGACACTGCCGCCATTTTAAGTTAGCAGCGTCATTATGAGCATGTTAGTATCCTGATATTAACATTAGTATAGTACTTTGTAATGTTTGCATGGGCCTCTCCTTTTTGACTGATACTGTGTGATTTCAAATAGCTAAAGGAAGATCTCAATGGTGATAAAACTTTTGCAGTGTGATAAAAAATCAAAGGCGCCGAAATGGATAACCAAACTAAGGCAATGTTCAACTCTCTGTAATGTGATCTCCATACTATGGATAAACTAATGTGGGTGTGTGGAGCTTCTCTAAGTTGGTGTTATATATTGTTCAAAGACAGAAAGGGGAATTAATCAGGAGACAGAGCGCGAGAGGGAGGTGTGCCTGGACCTGTTTCATCTTCTTGAAGTATTCCCCTCTGTTCTCACATTTCTTTTCACAGCAGATGCCACAGAGTCCCTAATTTCAGCAAAAAAGGGGGGGGTCATGTGAATGTGGCCGTCTCAGTTATTTTTCTCTTCAAAATGGTGCAAGTCAGTAAGCCTGCGTATGGCAGATGTGTCACTGTGCTCTACCTGAGACTACAAAGTAGGACGCCAATTGTGGCTGTTCTCAGGGGAGACAACCTTGAGTCATAAAACCCCCCCACACCCTCCCGACGCCCAAATACCCCCAAGCAAAATACTGAATGTGCACACAGAGGACAGCAGCGGCACACACACATATTCACTTACCCCTAAATACCTAAATACACTCAGGGGACTCGGCTATAGGTCTCAAGATGTTTCTTTTCTTAAACAGAGCATTACGTAATCTTCAGTTGCTTGATGAGCCGGGGAGAGAGCACAGGAGGGAGGACGGGTGAGGAAGGAAGTCGGGAGGGGAGTAAAGACCTGTCAGGTGACATCCCCAGTGGAGCAGCACAAACCGAAGTGGCTTTGTTAGAGAGACAGAGGCAGACAGAGACCTTGGCATGGCATCTCACCCCCGGTGCCTCACGGAGGAAATTGATTGCCCTGTTTCAGCTGTAGATTTAGTCCAGAAACTCGGCTCCTCTGTTTGTTGGCGATACGGCGAGACTGTCCTCACAGGAAAGATGACAGCATTGGCCATTTGTTCAAACGATTATGTTTGCTGGGCGAGGACCTCTTGCGGTTGTAAGAATGATGACTTTTGTCGCGCATGAACAAAAGGCAGAAGTGCTCTGCGAAGTGGTTACAGAACAAGAAAACCTCTGGGGAAGGAGATTGAGATGCATGGATGGGCTTTCTGCACATAACAACCATGTTCCCCTGTGACCTCTCTTATCAACATTTTGAAATAAACAAAGTGCTAGAAGTGCTACACGTAATGTGACTGGTATTGCTACAGAGAATTATCACTCAAAGCTGCAGTTTCCCTCAGTTCTGCAGAGCTTTTTAACCATAAGCAAGTTCACCAAATATCTTAAAATGTCCCAAAATAACAAATATGTATTCTTGATCCTGGAGCAATCATTTGACAAAACAATCTCATCTCAAGACCCACTTTCTTACTTCTTCTGAGATGTTTGGCAGAGTTGAGATTTGTCAGCCAAGGGGGACTTGTTGAATACAGCATGCAACTAGTGTTGTCTTGAGAGAGACTTAAATATGTTAAGTAATTAAACAATTAACTGTGAGTTGTGGAAATGGAAATGGAAATATATATACACACATATGCATGTGAATGCTTTGAATGCTTTGTGAATGCTTTTTGTTGGACTTGTGTCACACTTTTCTGTAAGATATTTCCTCTCAGCATCTATTTAGTAGCAGAAATAAATGTAGGCATGCTGGGAGGAGTTTGTGAGTTGGTCAAGGTGAATGATGTATCAACGAGCAAAAGCCTTTTAACAGTAAACAAGTCAGCAGTTTGTGACTCATTTTCAAAAGAGCAAAGCTCGTCCGTGATTCCTCTTGGCCAATTTTGTATATCATCATCGTGGAGGTAAAGTAACGCATGTTTTTAGATGGAAATGGGGTGAAAACGTGCTACATTCCTTCCTCCTCCCCTCCCTTTCCCACCTCTCCTGCGGTCCCTCCCTGGTGGTGACATTAATCACGAGCTGCCTCCGCCTCCAGTCTGAGGAATAGGTCAGCTCCCTGGCTGCCGCCTGCCCGCAAACACACACTGTTTACCAGCCTGTCTGTGACACACACACACACACACACACAC
>JAOXYL010000045.1:11033101-11043800 GCA_028564955.1 Terapon puta
GTAGGATCATGTGCTGCATGAATCATCATCACACACTCTTTACAGTAACTGCCAGTGAGTCTGTTTGTATGTGTGTGTGTGAGTGTGTGTACTTTAAGGCCACTCATGGGCCAATTGGTCTCTTCGTGAGGCTCTTCTCGCAGGCTAAGCTAATTATGCTGCATCTCCATCGTGCCCTGATTACCGCTTCTCCTCCTGCTCATAGCAGCCCGGCAGGAATCGGCCTTTTGACACACACAACATACTAAAAACCACATTCTCCTTCTCTTCTCTCCTCTGATGCATCCCCAACCCCTTTTCTCCTCCAGGCAGAAAGCCTCTAGCTCCAATACATTCCCTCTTTGCTCTACTTTTCCTTCCTCTGGGTTCATGCAAGGAAATGTGACAATGTTGTCATTTTTCCCTCCAACATTTCCATATTCCCGTCTTTGCTTGACCCCTTCTGTGCCAGTTCTTACTTCACATTACTTACTGCTCCTCCTCAAAGGTTCCTTCTAATCCTTACTCTCCTTCTTATGCTCATTATCCACTCCTTTGCTTCACTTTTCGTGCTTCTTTTAAAGACTAGGACCTCAGGTGCAGCAGCTCTCTGTTCGTTACCCCAGAGGGAGATTCACTAAATTCCTCCTAATTTAATAGAACTTTGATGGGCACTCAATGCCCACACACGTACTCCCAACCTGCCTCTGGCTTGATGTCTCAGTTTCTGTTTTGCTAAGTCTTCAAACTATTTCTACTTTCTACTTTGTCTTTACTCACCTTTACACTTCTGTCTTTTTCCACAAGCCTTTTTTTTGCAACCAGACTCCCTTCCCCTCTGAAAATGTCAGAAGTTTTATCACATTTCGATTCGCCATTATTAAACAGAGAAAATGAATTCTCATCCAGACATGACTTACTCCCCTTAATTAACATTTCACAAGGAAGTTGGACATAATTGGCATGCAGAGTGTGTTGATAAGCGAGATGAATGGTTCTATCTGTGCTGAAATAGTATCTATGTTTATCTCCTAGATGATCAAGCCTAATTATCCGCGATAATAAATGCATTGGTCACACTAGGTTGGAAAAACTGAGTCTAATAAGAGAGCCAACTGTGTTGAGAACCTGTTTCTCCTTTAGTTCTTTAACCAAAACAAGATTTGAAACCAATCATCTCGTGTGTAACAAATCGATATTATGATGCATTTCGAGGCACTCAGTTTTTTAACTTTATTAGCACTGGAGCAGCCTGCCCCAACGCTGAAACTCTTGAGTAAATCTTCTTAATTTTCTTAATTGCTTCACACCCATTTCCTCCTCCCGTGCTCCCTCTCATGTCCAGGTCTTTGGGGTTTATTTAGGCAGAAGGCTTCTGTCATTGTCAGCCTGCAAGGGGATTTTAATGAGCTGTGCTGTTAATAAGCAAAAAGAAGATCCTCTCATCACGCGTAGATATACAGTAGATATGAACGCACTCGCACGCAATGGTATTACATAATCGCACCACTACAATGTTGGAGACAATGTTTTCTTTAGGAAAGCACATAGAGTCGGGTGGAGGAGACAGTTGGTGTTGTTTCATGCAGCTGTTAGGAGCATATTTTACCCAGCTGAAGTTATACATGTTGGTACAGAAAAAAACACATTTTGCTTTGAAGGCACAGTGCAGTTTCAGTATGACTATGTAATCAATCTAATCTCAGAGCAAATGGAGGAACAAAATGCGCAAGAGTGAGGGGAAATACTGCATACTCAGTGGGGCAACTTTTGATAAAGTACAGCTTCCCAGAATCTGCAATCACTTAAGTCCCACAGAAAATCCATCTGCATACACACAACAGCAGGCTCTGACAGACAAGCGTGGCTTTAGGACTGTAGACGAGCACGCTGACCTGCAAAAATACAAGATAAACACAATCTGCTGTATGTCAAGCCAGGCAAAGAGCCTCACCAGGCTGCACGGAAGCATACTGAAGCCCCTGTAAGTACAAAACAGACCGCACCATAACTGCCAAATACATTCATTACAACATGGAAACACTTATTTCAGAAGTAACAATACATAAGTGGGAAATGACTAGTCTCTCCAGGATTCTCCAGCCATCACAGTTGGAACAATCAGTCTAATAGTTTATAACTTGATTGATATCATCAGTCATCCGCATCTTTGTTAATCAAGTGATTTCTGAAGCATTTCTGTGTTTGATACTTTTATTTAATTTTGGTAATTAGACAAAGAAAGCCGTCTGAGGACTACTTTAGTCTCTGCATGATTATGACAGACCATTTTTCACTATTTTCTGACATTTTATAGACTCACCGATGACTTGAATAACTGAGGAAGTAACGGACTGATTTATTGTTAGTTGCAGCCCTAAAGGTGAGTATTATAAACCACCACAGACAAAAACATCCCCAGCTGTGAAAAGCAAATTGCTCCTTTATTGGCCCACTGGCTCAGACCTTTTAAATCGCGCCCCACCCCACTGCTGTGCAGGGCCGGCGCTGCTGTAACAGAGGCAGGCATTTGCAGGAGTCAGCTGGTGGCTGCGCTACAGCACAGATGCCCCACTGTGCGTGTTTTGGTAAGGTGGCCATTTTCAGACGTGAGCAAAGCCGGATGACAGATAATAAGGGAGAGAGACCTGAGGCGAGGAGAAGCAGACCGTGAGTGAGAGCCGACAGAGTGTCTCCCTCCCCTTTGCAGCGCGGCCCGGGGACAGTCATGCAAACAGTGTTCTTCACACTCCAGCATTTAGACGTGCTGCATTTAGGCAACGTGTGATGTTTTCATTTGCACACCCTGTAAGCAGCATTTAAAAAGAGCCTGTCTGACACCAAGTGTATTATATCTCCGTGCACTCGCGCTCCAGCACAGGAAGAGGTGTAAACATGGCAGAGATAACAATAATAACAAGATGTATTTACTGCAGAAGACTTCGACACGTTTCCTGTGTAATTAGGCGTGGCAACTTGGCATAGTGCGCTCCTGCAGAAAGCAAGGCAGCGTTAAGAGCCACAAATAACTTAAAAATAACAAATAACACTCTCTATTGTTTAATATTCAGATGTGCCACTAAAGGACCACTTTGTCATCTTTGGCAAATTTTCTCAGTATTCCCCAGTATGGTTTCCAATAACAGCAGGTGTCCCCAACAAGCCCCAAAATTCATCAGCTAACTAACTCATTGGCTTATGTAATCAGGCATGAGACCAATAACTACAGATTGCAATTTGATATCTGTGATTAAATCAGCGGCTTATGTCATCACCCATGTTTTCCAGCTGTTCAGGCATCTGAGACTTTCAAGCTTATTGATTCCTGATAATTAAAGTGTGGCTTTTCATGCACTTTGTATTTAATGGAGATTGCTTTTTATGATTATTACCTCAGAAAACTCAGCCAGACATTTACTGAGGCTGAAAGCTGAAATTGAACAATGAATCTGAAATGATCCTGTAAATATAAACTCTCATCCAGTCCATTAGGATTTTCAAAATCTTTTTTTATTTTCATCATTACTGACTGTTTCATAAATTTTGACTCTTTTGCAGCAACTTTAGAGACTGCAATACATGTACAAATTGGGCTTATTTCTCTTAGGGAGGTGGACTAACTTTACAGCGTTGGTAAGTGATTATAATCCTGCCCAGAAGACACATGCAGGTACTTTTCACCCGAATAACAATTACAGCCACAATTACCTTCAGTTCTTTTGTGAACACACCTGGAATGATGTCTAGGCGTTTTAAAATGGATCTCTAAGTTTTCTTTTAATCTTTTTTTCCACTTTGGGAACTGATGCAGCAACAGAAAAAGATGAAGAGAGCAAGAGTATGTCATATGAGCTGTTTTGATGTGTTTTTATGTTTATTTTATATGCTACAGGTAGGTACTGGTATTGTGGTGCTATGTTTACATATCAGGGCTAATGGTGAAAAAATTATCAATAAACAAGATTGTTTATCATCATGAACTTCTGGAGGCTGTGCATGTTCTTCAAAAGTGCATCAGGCAACAAGCCTTAATTAGCATTACTAATAATGTGCTTATCTGGTGCATTTGCACACATTCATCTCGAACTTTGACCCTTTTGTTCACAGATACAAGCAAATGAGGTCCATTGCTACAACACGGTCGAGGAGAAACAGTTGTGAATTAGTTCCAAATTCCTGATGAAGTGATACATATATACATTTTATTTAAATTATTACATTTATCATGAACTGAGTGAAAAGCTGCCCTCTGCAAACTCAAGCACTGTAGTACCACAGTGAACGCCATGCTGGTAAAAAAGTACTTTTTCACTCCAATTTGACAGTGACACTTTGTGACACTTGAGACAATGTCCTCTGACATTTGAGCAACAGTCACACTAATAGCAGTACAAAAAAAGTACATAAAAAATCAAATAAATTCCTCTCATTCAGAGCACTCTGTGTGAAATAACCAGAGGCTGTGGCAGTGTGGGACATCTGGTCAGCCTGAAGTTAAGTTGCTTACAGATTGTGATTTTTGACTAAAGAGCCTGTGTCCGCAGCCTCTTACGTAATCATATTGCTTGTAATCTAAAGACAGATCTTCTCCTCCGGGTTCATGACACATAGGCAGACGTTCGTCTTTTAAGCTGACCTCTCTGACTTACATATCGTACGAGGTTATCAGCAAGTCGGTTCATCAACCCCCGCCTGTTCCTGTAGCTGCACGTGTTGGCGCTGAGCGAGGCTCGACTCTAAGCTGTAATCTGCTCTCTCTGCGCTTCGCCATTGACATGTGGAGAGATTTGACATTGTGTAAGCTGCTGCAGCAGGAGTGTCAGTGAGCTCTCTCAGCTGCTGCTGCAGGTTAGAGCTGAGCTGCTGGGAGGGTAATGGCTCGAGACCGGCGGACTAATGCTGTAAGACGCAGCTGAAGCCTAGGCCACAGAAAGCTACCAGGCGAGGCCATGAGGGCACTTTGATGTATATGTTGCATGGAACAGACATGAAAATACAGAAACTGACCATTGACAATGAAGAGATTTGGCCAATATGTAAATCAGCTTTCAAATGCAAGGGCAGAAAGCCCCTATAGCACATTTCAAACAAACAATTCAAAGTGCTTAGTTAGGCAAAGAAAAGTGTTCAATCAGTTAACAGAATAAAATTACAAATTAAAGGCAGATAAAATGGAATCAGTTACATAAAATGTAATAAAATATAAATGTAATAGACAAGAAGAGTACAGTTACAGTGCAGTACAAAGTTGTAAACAAAGGAAGTGCTGTAAGGAAATCAATCAGTCAAAAGCACAGGAGAAGAAGAGCTTTTAATTTAGTCCTGAATTTGTGTGCAGCACTACAGTTATAAGCAGATTCACCCCGTTCGGTAGCATCTGACTGCTTCCTAAGGGATCCTACTGGGCTTATATTCTTCAAGGAGATCAGAAATATGTTTGGCCTGAGATCGTTGAGACATTTATGAACCAGCAGCAGCACCCTAAAATCTATTTTATAAGTGAGCCAGAGTGAAAATGTAAGGACAGGAATAATTTGCTCATTTCTGGTGGTTCTCATTAGTCGTCTGACAAATCTTTTTGTTAAAACCGGACAAGAGACTGTTAAGGCAGTTCACCCTGCTGGAAATGAAGGCTTTAATGAGTTTCTGTGAATCTTGTCGGGACATGAGACCTTTAACTCACGCCGTTTGTTTGAGGTGATAAAAAGCTGATTTAACTATGCCCTTGATGTGGCTGCTACGGGTCAGATAAAAGTCCATTAAAACACAAACTAAAACTTCATTCTTTCCTCTCTGTTTCCAAATACATTTCTATATCATGTTTATTTCACTGAAGGAAATGTATTTGCTTCCAGATGTTAACTTGCCCTGACCTGAAAAATGGAGGTGACCAAATAAGAGGAGCAAGAGGACAAATGTCCCCTGAGCTGCTGTGATGCCCAGCGACTGCAGCAGGACGGAGGCTGCAACCTTTGAAGGTGGAAACAAAAAATAAAACAAAGAAATACTCAGCCGTCACAGCTGCCAACAGCAGGACCAGGAGAGGGAAGGAACAAGGGATTTGCCATGTTTCAGCACACAACTTGTCAATGTGTCAAAGTGATGCAGAAACATGCAGCAGCTCAACTCTTTTCATCTGACTCATTGCAATGCTGCGGCTCTCTCTTCCCATACAGGTTGACAGTAGGCGGATGACAGTTGACAGGTACTGCGCACCAGGCAATAAACCAGCCAGCCATCTTGTTTTTTTTTTCTGCACAAAGAGGTTGAACATAAACAATACGAGCTTCTTTGGTATCTCATTCGCGCGGGCGCTGATTGTGTGCTCATTTTCATATTACCAGGGCATATTTAATATTCAGTGGAAAGGTGTCCAAGAAAGAGAGCGGTGGAATATTAGTCAGAATTAGTCAGAAAGAAATGTGAGATAATCTATAAGGCAACAAAGCCGGCACATGCAACGTGAAATATATGTGCATTATATTCCCTATGATGTGAAAAAGTTCATAAACAACTGATTGTTCTCATTTTAAATAAGTGGTTCACATCCTATAAAAACAGTTTTAAGAGTTAAAGTTATGACAAACAGGATTTTCTAACACACAGTATGCAGTGGTGTCTGTATCTGCAGAAAAACTGCCGTCTTCATGTATCATTATTATTTCAATGTGTTCTGGATGTCTCTGAGCGTCAACCTTCTTGGAGTGGTGAGTAGTACTCAGTAACAAAGTGCGGGACTACATAAAAACATGGTGTGAGTCACTAGATCGTAACCACGTAGGACCACCTGAAGCACCGTGGAGGAGGGGCCCACTTTTGATGTTTCATTTACAAACTGGATAAATTCTACTCCTTATACCTTTACCAACTCGGTCCAATCATTTAACTGGGTTTCCATTGATCATCTAAACATAAATCTAAACTGAGATGTCTATCCCATCTGTCTAAACATCTGTCGAATCAACAGGGTCAATGCCAAAGTGTTCAGTATTCTATCAAATAAAACTTCTGCAGTCCTGTTAACTTGTGTGTGGTCTTTCCTATATAGTAAGAGGTGCTGTTTCCCTCAGAGCACATCACAATTTGCCATTTTAGCTCCAGACATATGACTTTGTCTTTCATCTGTGATTAACACTTGATACCTTCACTGACTTTTATTGCAGGATCCTTGTGCTGAATTGCATCAGGCTGCACAGGTGTTTGTGATGTTGTGTCCACCCCCTGCATAATCCTCCCACTCGGATAAAGTGTCATAGAAGGCAACTGCCTTTCTGCACCACGCAGCTACAGTCACCCATCACACATATGCACACACCTATCCTGACACACACACATACACACACGCCTCTCAGTGTGCTGCTTTAGCTCACTTATAATTCAGTTTTGGGAGAACCGGCTCTCTTCCTAATGTCATTTTCTGAACACGGACAGTCACGGTTCCTCAGACCTGAAATGTGCCTCCGGGCGATCTCACCGACAAACCGCAGCTGAATTACAGATGGCCTCATTTGGATACAGCTGATTATTTGCTAACTACTGAACTGGAAACAGCTTTTTTGCAAGCATTTTAGTTCTAAATTATGCCTCGCGTGTCAATGGAAATAAAACTTTTCCCTCTAAATAGTAATAAGTGATCCCCACTACCTTTGTTGCTGAGTTTATATAAAGTAACAAACATGGAGTTTAATATACAACTTTAAAATAGGCAGTATGACTAAGACAAAGATGTTTCTTCCAACAATAAGGATGGAGGAGGGAATGAGGGAGGGAATTTTGGAAATAAATGAACTGATTTAAGAGAATGAATTCAGTCATTTGAGGGCCTAAATTCATGTTTTGAGGGGTTGACTTTCACCTGCTGTTATATCTACATGGATTTGTTTATTATTAAAATAAAGTTTTGTTTTGAGGGATAAAAAAAAGAAGCATCCACTCACAAATCTTCCTTCTCGCTCTTCTTTTCGACATCCTCATTTTCACAGGAGCTAGTGGTTAATGATGCCTCTCGCTCTGCTCGTCACACCAATTAAGCCGCTGGTGTAGGTTTCAGCAGAGTCAGGGAGTCAACAGGCCCGAGCGCTGATGACTGCGGTAATGAGGAACCGAGGTGGGTGTAGGGGGGGTCTGTGGTAGTTTATGTAAACACGTATGTGATGAGGAGTTTGTAAGAGTGTCACCTGTACAAGTGAGTCAGTGCAGTTCTCAGTGAAATCAGGGAACAGTAAAAAAACGAAAGGGAGCTACGCATATTAGATCAAGAAGCTGAATGGGCTGAACTGCAAGTAGTAGGAAGTACAGTTTAAAACATCTAGACCAACAGCACTGAAGCACTGGTGGAAAGTAACACATTTACTCTTAAGTATGATTTTCAGATATATTACACTATACTATTAATAATTTCCAATTTTACGACTTTATACTTTTATGCTATTGCTATTACTACTACTTCTACTACTACTACTTTTTAGATCCATATTTTATATGAAGAATTATACAAATGATGTTCTGTTAAAGATTAAACTACAACAGCAGTATACTGTAAAAACCTGCTCCATCTCCACCAACATTACTTTTACCTGATTGACACATTTACTTTGAGTACTTCCTCCACCTACATGGATGGGTTTGGCATCTGTAACGACACCCAAGTGATGGCAAAATGCACTGACACACCCCTCACTACACTTCAGCATTACACTAGCAAAATAAAACCACCACGTATCAGGAAAATTATTGTGGTATTATTGGAAGAAACTACAAGAACTTGTTCAGCATGGCCAGAGACATAACATATTGAGTCATTTTTCACCAGTTTGGCTTCAGTGTTACTGTTTGGTTTTGTTTTTGCTGCAAAAAATAAAAGGGGTATCGAGACCACACTTCTCCCAACAGGAAAAGAAACACTAACACTAGCTATCGAGGCTTACAGTGTTGGCTTGTGGCGTTTTTTGCCGGTCGTGTGCTCGTTTTAGGCTGCAGGAAAATGTCCCTGGCAATATGATGGAGTTTAGGGTGCCTGTTAAACGGGTCCATGTGAGAAATGAAAAACTGGTGCAGTCCCATGAATTCAAGTGGCTCCACTCAGTTTTGTTGTCAGCAGCCTCTACTTGCGCTGGTGGGAATAACTGTCACAGGGCCATAAGATATTCAGATTGTAGGATACGAAAAAAAATGACTTAAACATCAATGCTCTTAATATTTGCTTGTTTCAGTTTTTTTTTTTACTCTTGTCATTTACCAACCTGTGCAGTTTGTCACATTTTCGCCTAAAACTCCTCACCTGTGATTCTTCCTCGGGACTAGGAGGACTCTTGCAAATTATAAGGTGTGGTCCATCAAATCACTGAATAATTTGTATTTGTTATATTACTTTTATTATGTCATGACAATTGATGTGTTTGATGTTTCAGTTTCCCCCTTTTGGAGCATGTTTCAGCTACAGTACAAGGAGTTAGAACAGTTAATTGATGAACTGATTAGTCAAGTGGTTGAAAATGAATCAGCAATTGATCGATGCTTGAAGTGAAGCAAATATTAGGTCTATGCCGTGTTGGGATATTTTTGCATTTTCTGACATTTATTGAAAATTTGATAATGAAAATCGTCTCACGCACACATCACCGTGGTTGATAATGTTTTCAGAGGCACGTCCATTGCTGTTTTTACTTTGCATATCAAGTTTTTGCTTTAATGGGAGTTGATAGGCTGAACAGTTCATGTAACATTAAGTAAAATGATGTGTGTGGTCAAGTCAGTTAATTCAATCTGATATTTCTTGACATTATAACTGATGAATATCCACAACATTAAAATTTTTCAAATCCAACATATTATGTAGAAAGCACCCAGTGAGGCAAAAACACGTGATGAATCAAACATATGGAGTGGGATGAAAAGCAAAAGCCATTTAAATTGCATGAAACACATGCAAACAGTCTGCAGCAGCGTTGTTAATGAACAGGGCAAAAGACAGATGGTTGGAAAGAGGATTTGCCAAGCAGAGTAACAGCAATATACCCATGTAAAACATAATCTCCCCAGTCACACCGACCAAATCTGTCACTGAAATGAAGAAATATTACAAAAAAGGGTAACAGGAAGATTTCGATCTGGTCAAAGATCCGGGCCTATTATGCACATGTAACCAGGTTGTGAAACCTGTTTGTTTCTCTATGGATGAGTCACCTTCATTCACTGGCTCCAGAGTGATCCTTGACTGATAATACAGCACTATTTTCCACCTACGCCGCACAATGTGCTGAATGAAAAACAGAGAAGAGAGAGAGAAAAAAAGAGGGGAGAGAGAGAGTGAGAGAGAGAGAGAGAGAGAGAGAGAGAGAGAGAGAGAGAGAGAGCACTTTTCAGTCAAATGCTAATGTGAAAAACCTCTCCCTCTCTCCCTCTCTCTCCTCCAGGTTGTACTGTGAGTGGATCAAAGCATCTGCCGGACAGATGACGCCATTCACGCACCAAGGCTGGGACAAAGGTCAGTCACAGCCCACAGTGCAACAGGGTAGAGAGAGAGAGAGTGTGTGTGTGTGTGAGAGAGAGAGAGAGAGAGAGATAAAGTGACAGTGAGTAGGTGTGTGTGTGTGTATGTGTGTGTGTGTGTCTGAGCCCCAAGCCAGAATCATAGAGTCATGACACTGATTCAGAAGCTGAGGGGCAGAGGTGGAGGAGTGTACATGGAGTGATAGTGAGATGGATGGATGGATGGATG
>JAOXYL010000045.1:11062316-11084570 GCA_028564955.1 Terapon puta
GGCATACAAACCCCTGCAGGAGAATGAAATGGATCACCGAGGTTAGTGAGTAGTAAGTGAAGTAAATAAAGTAATAAAAGTAAATAAAAATTTTGTTCTGGCGATAGTGCTAGAGGAAATGTCAGGGCTCCTCCTCTAGGGAACACAAATGTTTGTACAAAACGTAACGGCGATTCATTCAATTTTTGTCAAGCTATAGCAGTCTGGACCACAGTGGTGGAAAAAAAAGAGACAACAAAACCCTGTAGAGCTTGTGGGATGAGTGGTTTTGAGCCTGCACCCATCTCTTCATTTTAACCGCTCTCTGCAGTGGGGTGATTTAGCTGGCCCATTGAATACGTATGTGGTTAACCTCACTTTCAGATACAATTACGCCCACCTCTCTCTGCCACTTTGTTTCTTACCAGCCCTCCATGTGAAGAGCCGCTCGTACAGATGGAGGCCTAATTTTTCACTCAACAGCTTCCACTGCCACACTGCTCCAGTGAAATCTGCTCTGTCCACGCAGCCAGCCGGGATCTAAGAGCTGTTGACAAAGTCTGAACTGACTTGTCAAGGCTACCGTGTCTATCTGACATTCAGTTTGCATTACAGAGCCTGAAAGTGTGTCACAGTGATAATGGGCTTTTGTAATATCTGCTGGATAGAAACAGGCTGTAGTATGCCAAAGACATGGCAGCCGTTCACAGTACATAGATGTGTGTGTACAGTCCGTGAGCGAGTGCGAGCGGTGTGTTGCCATGTGGGGTGTGGTTGATGTATGGCTTACTATTCCTGTTCTGCAGAGGGAGACGTTGGCCCTTCTGCACCAGAAGGAGCCACTGCAGAAACTGGTACTCGCACAGAACACACGGGCACATACATCAGAAATGTTCGACAATAACGTACAAAAATCCATAGGATTGACACGTTTTAATATATGTATGTATATATACATTTCATGTGAATGTTGGTTGTTAAAGTGTCTTTGATGATAAACTGAGGTTTTGTCAAAATAAACAATGAATTTAAATGTGTCAGCTGAAACTTGTGATTGTAATGGTTATTTTCTTTACTATTTCCTTAAATGTTTTCACCCAAATTATAGATTAATCCAGAAAGACTCTTTCACGATCTTCTTTTTGGTGTTTGAACAGAGTCCCAATTTTTGGCTTTTTTTTAATCCTATAATGAACCTGATGCTTTATTCAGTTTACTAACTTTCAAATTTTTTAAGGTACTAATTTTGTGTTAAATATAAAACAAAACCCCCAAATGAATAAGCTCTTCATGTAAGTTAAGTCACTTTAAAGGGAAGACATTATTCATAAGCACTCACTCTTCACTCTATTGATACCAATCATATATGTATTTGTATGGCTTCTATTACCTGTGTGGCTGGCCCAAGCATTCATTTCTGAAGACTATCTGTCTTGTAGTGAGATAAAACTTTGCATGCAGAAATGAAGAATGAGTTGTCAATGTACAAACATGGGAAGTTGAAGTAAAAGGAGCTCAGTGAGATCAGTATCAACAGGACAAAAGTCAACAGCAGTAAACTGAGCTTCACCTTCACTTTAACCCCTTGCGGAGGCATGTCAACAACAGAGCGCTCTTCCCTCAGCATTAGCATTTCCTCCCTCCGGCTTGAACACTGAACTGGCAGGAAGATTCAGCAGTATTTCCTATTTCCAGATACAGCGTAAAACGATATGATATTTAGTTACTTCTACACTTTAATTCAAGTAATAGCCAAGTTTTGTTGGCCATATTCCCTCAGGATCTGTTGCTCCAGTGCAGGCTTTCAAACATTACAACAAAACAGTTGGTGAGAAACGATGCAACCCCCTCAAACCCACACACATCCTTCTTACACTGAAGGGCAGCGAGGATAACAGTTTTCATAGTGGTTTAATTCATTTAGTTATAAAGCTGTGAGCCTAATTGATAGACTTACGATTGTATTTAAGCATGAAGCGGTATTTTGGCTTTCACTCACTGTTCTGTTTCTTTACAGAAGACGTGAAAGTTAGAGGAAGGGAAGTCTTAATCTTACAAATCGGACGCACAAACAACAGACAGCAAAGAATCTGAGAAGCCCTCTCCGTTGTCTTTTCACCAGTGGGACCCCAGGGCCAATAAACGCAGATCAAAGCGTAAAATTCTTTCCATTCTACCACACAGATGCCAAAAAAAACATGGTAGCAAAGCGCTGATTCTCCCCTGTGGTGCCTGTTGCTATATTTGCCCTGAGCGGAGCAGGGAGGCTGGGAAAGACGAGGAGGAGACACAACCGTGACACCTTCAATTAGAGACTCGAAGCTGACAGTCTCCGTCTCCCATCCTCTCCTCTACGTCCCCCCACCACCCCACCACAACGGAGCAGAAAGTGAGAGTAGATGGAAAGCCTGTGTATGTGTATGCATGTATATAGGAGGAATATATGCTATATATATATTCACTGATGTGTTTGGAAAATCAGCTGCGTCCGCATTAACGCCTGCTTTTAACAATGCGAGTGAAAGAGAGCTCACCCTGACCAGCAGCTCACCTCCGAAGCAGCCTGAGGACATGTCAGATATAGGGAGGGAGTACTTTACTGTAGGTGTGTTCAATTCCCTTTAATGTCTGGAGTGTATTCAGGACATGTTATCAGCGGTGAGTTATTGTCACAGTACGTCAGGATGGATGGATGGATGGATGAATAGATAGACAGATAGATAGATAGATAGATAGATAGATAGATAGATAGATAGATAGATAGATAGATAGATAGATAGATAGATTGATAGATTGATAGATAGCTGATGCAGCATTGTGGTATTTGAACTTGGACTCGAAAAAATAAGACAGAAGCTGAATTTTAAATCAGAGAAAAGTCGTCACCTAGCCTTAGCCTAATAGTAGTGACCGGCCTTAATTTATCTAATTTATATTTAATTAAATTTGGTTAAAGCACATGTTTACTGTAAATTGATTTCAATTAAACGTTCATCCTTTACCCTATCCCATTGGTCCAAATAAAAGACAGCTGAGGAGGAAGCAACAACACATGGCAGTATCAATATGCGTTTTTAATGTAGGGGCTGTGACAAGCATTAATAACCAGCATTAAAAGGCAATTAAGGTTTAATTAAGGTTTCACAACTAACTCTTGGCCATAAAGAGCCTTTAAGCATTAGACTGGCTTTTTTTCATTCACTGTTTTAGTGTTAGTGTTAGTGTTAGTTATTTCTCTATCATATTACACTCACTAAAGCACAGTCTGCCCAGTCTTTAACATAACCTTACTATAAGTACAGATTTGCATATTCTAATTTGTTCATGGCAGGGAATCTGTTTGTGGTGGTAAATATGTAGACAGATGGATGGTCAGGTAAAAGGGAGCGAGGTGTGAGGATGACTAAGAGCTGAGCTGCAGTCTCTTACTGGGTGACCCTCAAACTGCACAACGCACAACCACACGCACACACGCACACACACACACACACGCATGCACACGCGCGCGCACACACACACTCAGCACCACGGGAGCAGGAAGGAACACACGCTTCAGAAAACTGGCACACACACTCTCTAACCCTCTGCCTCTCCCTCACTCTCCCTGCCTCTTTGTCCTTGCACAGAAATAGCAAAAATATTACTCTGCGGCTGGGAAAGTCCCATGTGTCCATCTTAGCCTCACACTCCCTGCTTTCTCTCCATTAAGTGTCTTTTAGTTACCTTTTATTTCCTCAGCTCTCTTTGGTCAATGTGACTTCACTTTTCACTACAGGGTTAACACCTTCATCCATGGTGTCTTATAATAAATAATTAGAAGAACATAAAAAGACAAGTGCTACTTAATCAGTTGGGAAATACAAAGAAAATTAAAAATTAATTTATTTTATTATTTATTTCACTATTTCTCACATTTGAAGATTTTCTAGTAAACCAATACATACTTTTTAGTTTTTTGGTTTTCAGTGTCTCATTAAGCAATAATAGAAATGTTTCACTATTTTTTATCATTAATTGGGAAAATTGCAGATTAGTTTGACCATGTAAACAATCATTAGCTGCAGCCCGAAAGGACAGTTAAACCATTAATGAAAATGTTTTGACCTCTATTGATTAGTGCAGTGTTACATTCATTAAAATGTATACAATCTAATGTCTAAGATGTGACGAATGTATGATGGTTTCACTCAATACTGAGAAATAATTACATATGTTATGAATATTCTCAGAACTGACAGCACAGATTATCATAATAGGGAGTGTGCTTGTGAGTTCTCAGGAGCAGCAAATGAATTTTTCCGTGCTTTATGTCCTTGGTTCTTTAAGCTCCACTCCTGAGGACACTCCAGTCTCTCCCTCTCTCTCTCTCTCTCACACACACACACACACACACACACACACACACATACACACACTTCCAGCATCCACCTCTAAATCCTCCTGTGTATTCACCTTATGTGGGTCAAGACTGATATCTGTGACTTAAACCATTCCCAAAATAGCCGGCGGTGTAATCACCGCAGAATTCATTAAGCACAGCTGGAGAACAGTAGAAACAAGTGTCTTTCCATCCAGAATAGACAGCTCAGCATTGCACACACACGCACACTTACTTCATTGATCTATTCACCTTGGAACTAAGTAACACTTAACATATTCTACATTGTCATGGCAACAGATGTTTGAGGTAGATTAGAGGCACTGACCAAAAATAGGGTTAAAAGTCTGGGGCTGGGATGTAGGTCTTTTGTTATGTGCTGATAGTGTCTTCTATATAAATCATTGGGGCACCATCTATTATGGATGAAAGTTCAACATGCCGTCATCCTTTACTCCATAAGGCACCGCTGAGATAAAGCACAAGCTTCACTCTAAAAAAAACCTCGTTACACGCTTTCCACTGTGAGCTCACACTGTGTCAGTCTGTACATGGGTCAAATAAAGATTGTTAGCCTCAAACAATCTATCTTCCAAAAAAAGAAAAAACAATACAAAAGCATACTGACACTACACTGGGAAGAGAACGTCATTTTGAAAGTTATCAGCGCGTTTGTGGCGACACTCGGAGCCAGACATTTATTGCGCCTTGTCACAAATCTCTTCTTTCCCTCCTCTTTGGTGCCATTTTTGGAAACCACAAAGATGAAATCACAGTGCCATGACTGCTCCTGTCACTCACTGTTGTTGTTTACGCAACCCAGCACCAACTAATGCAGCCACACATCCGCTTCACTTCTGAGGATACAGCGTCACGCACAAAGCCTTCTAGTATCTTGAGCGGGCTCTTCGATGTCTCCCTCCGAGACCTTTCCAACTGCTCTTTTGCCTTTGTTTGTTAAAACAGAGATTACGAGGGAACAGCATGTGTCATCTTATTACACTGCATTGTGTCTCAGCAAAAACACACAGCCAGCTCCCTGACAATTAACTACCCACTCTCAGCTGAGTAATGCCGCAGCAGAGCCGCAAAAAAAGACCCCTTTTTAATGTCACCAGATGACATTGTGTTATGCAAGCAAAACACTGTGACATGATCTGCTGAGACAGTCTGCAAAAATGAAAATATTGCACTTGTGGCGGTCACTGCTGCGGCGACATCGGGGCCAGAGTCTGTCGTGAATTGGCTACGAAATGGTTCCCTCCCTGTTCTCGTGCTGCATGGTGGGCTCACCGAGTGCTGCTGGTTTTGGGTTGTCATCGCTCCATTCATGTCTTGATTTATGCCGCCTCATAGGATCACAAATGTTACGCCCAGAGAGGCTCACAAATGCATCGTCACAGCTACTGAGACCTATTCCATTTGTGTAAATGGAAGCTGGAGAGGTGATACCAAGCTCCCATGTTGAATCATAATTTAAGTGTTATTTGGAAACAAGGAGTGTTTGGTGTTATTTGATGATGGTTTTTTTTTGTTGTTTTGTTTTTTTAAAAGGGAAGCGTTCGCCTGGGGTAGTTGGCAGAGATTTGGCGCATCACGGGCAGAGTGAGGGCCAACCACTGTTGCCATGGTAACCTTGGCAAACAATGCCGGCATATCTGGCAAGAGTTTACAGTAGCTACTTTAGATGGGGGGTGGGGGGCAGGGGGGGGTATATAGAGAACTTGTGCTGTTAATTGAAATGACTCAGGGCAGGTTTGGTGTGTGAGAGACTCCCTCAATGGATTTCTGGGAGGGGGTCACTGCACGGACATTTACAAGGTGCAAGAAATATACTGGTGATATAGGTGTGTCCAGTATCTTGGCTATATTTTAAAAGCCAATAATAAGGTGAAAATAGTGTTTCAGATATTAAAATTGTATATAAATTAGTGTTGCACATACTATACGTGGCTTTTAGTCCAACTGACACAACGTCCAGCACACGCGACAGCCCTTTGTAACGACGTAAGGGCAACCAGGATGAAATTAAAATACCAAAGTGGTGCCCAAAAGCACAATAAAAAACTCTGTCAGTCTAACAATGTGTTTAAAATGCTAAAGATTTTAATTACATTAAATTTTTTATAAGGCATTCACTTAAAAAAGCAAGACAACTGCCATTTACTGTAATTTGAGCCTCATTGGTTTGCATTATAGCACTGAGCACTGTACAGTACAACATCCTTGTTTACACCTTTTTCTTTGTTGTGTTTATGTATTAACATCAAACGCTTCTGAATCCAAGACTGTAAATCATCTCATGCCCCTCTACATTTCCCGCCACTGTCATCCATTCCTTCCCAATCGTCGCTCCTCCTCTTCATCTCCTCTTCACAGTGAGCAAGTTTTAAATGAGAGCTCTTTGTCTAGCACCCAGACCGTGGCAATCCCCTTATGTTGACACATAGGAAGGTCTTGTTTTGCTGTGTCTTTAGGGGCACTAACTGGCATACAGATCTGAAAGCCTTTTGGGCACCGGCTGTTATGGTTCTACAATTCAATTCGACAGCCCACCAATATAGACAAAGAATAGAGAGAGACAGCATTTCATGACAGTGCGCGACTTTGGTGGCCTTTGAAGCAAAGAGAAATTTGAAAATAGTCTCGTACATATACTGTATATACCAGAAATCATGGATATGTTTGTAGAAGCCAAAAAAGGGCTTCGGCACTATCTGAATGAAAATTTTGAAAATGATTCTACTAACAAGCCAATGACACACAATTTATAAAAGGTCTTTATGGACAACACTATGTCATGCTAAATACTGTATGTAATGTTCATCAGTTGAATATGCAGCACTAGCTGCAGGGGTATGATGCAGAGAACAAGAGCAAGGGGCTGTGGATGCGATCTGATAACATAAAAGACAGATCAAAACTGCCCAGAAGAGCTGTCAACACGATAACACAAAGGAAATGGCCCACTTTGTAGCTACAGTAGTGCTCAGTGAGAAGTGGAGGGGGGATGGAAGGGAGACAGAGATGAGGAGGGGGCAACACTCGATAGTAAAAAAGGGACATTTTGAATGTGGAGCAGAGACAAGGAGAGGCAGAATTACACATAATTATCCCAGCCAGCTAAGCTCCCAGTCTTTCAGTAATTAATGCCGTTCAGTTTCAAATTGTCGATACATTCAAGAATGTTTCAGTGATTTCTTCACGTTCAGCTAGCCTATTTTAGTCCCAAGCATATACTTCTCAGACTCACTGCTAAGTTCATTGACTTTCCAGAAATATCCAACATAAAGTGAAATCTGAAGGATTGCTGTTGGATTCTGATGTAAAGTGACTGAGCTGAAATTTATTTTAGATATGCCAACTAGTTTTATCACACATCAGACGTTTTGTGTAATTCAAAATAGACTGTAGGATTTATCGGTTGAGAATAAGGTGTGATTTAACATTTGGTCTATGGTTCTTCCCGGTGGTGATCATTACCCTGGCTGTAAAATCTTGTTTGCTTTTGGATTACTATTTGAACTTTTTTCTAAGGATTTGTAAACAGGGAGAGAGTAAAGCTTATAATAGATATTTACGTTGATTTAATAAAGATATTATGAGCTGCACTTTCAAATTAATAGATTGACTAACTTGTATTGTTCTCTACAAACGTGGCGGGGTAAATAGTCAAGTGCAGCAGAGAGAACACCCACATTGTTCACCTGGAGATTAATAATTTTTCAAAAAAGAAAAAAAACAACACATAATAAAGCAACAAGGCTCAGATCTGCAAGATTTAATGAACTGAATTAAACGAAACACATCCGGGTCATTTTAACATGCACGGCGGAGTTCGAGGACCCTTCAGATCTCAGCGGTGTCACCTGAGAGGAGCGGTGCCGCGTCTCAGCTCGCCATTGTGTTAGATGCTTATTGTTTGGGGCTCCCCGTCAGGAGTTGCGCAGCTCTTGCTCTCATGTTCCAACGCCCCCACGCTTCTGCTCCTTGATTGGTTAATGAGGTCCAGGGAGGAAGTGATTGGTTGCACACCTACGCTGCCATTAGGCCTCGGTGACGGGCTCACTGGAGGCGTGTGTCAGCCCTCGTCATGCTAACTGACACATACATGATGTCGCCCACAGGGGTAACAAATGTCCCAGAGAGCGGTGGAGCAGCCTACACGCCCTCATCTCCGTGCATGATAAAGATCTCATCATTAGCACTTGATGAGGAGTAAATAGTCACTGGGTGGGACATGAGAGTGGGAAAATTGGCTGCATTTGTTATACGAATATATTTCATACACAACAAACTAGGCTGGTTACAGTTCTGGAAATGTCACAATGAAAGCTAAGAGCAGACTTCAGAGCAGCCACAGCTAACATGGAGATGATACACACTAATCTCAGACGTTCTTTATGAAATGTCCATGAACATAATGAACGTCTACAAGGTCTGTGAGAGAATAATGTTTCTTTTGGAAATCAAAACATTTCTTCTCATGTACTCCTATTGTCTTCAAATCTCAGTTCTATATGTTTTTATGTCAAAATCTTTCTTTCCCTGAAAAGCATCGCAGTCTCAGGAGTATGTAAATTCATCCAATCAAGTGTGATTTGGGGCGGCTAAGGTGCTGTTTGATTCCTCCTGCTGATCTAACAACATGGGTGGAGGGCGTGTGGGAGGAGGCTCACAGTCTTCTACAGCTCCGTATTTGCTGGACTAACTACTAATTAAATCCTGCCCACATATTTTGTTTTACTCAGCAACACGTCACATAACAGAAAATACAGGCACTCTAACGCAGGCATTTCACTAAATTTATAATATTTTTATACTTGCAATGTGTCATGTGAGAAAGGGTTTGCCCACAATGTTCAGTTTCATGCTCGGCTTAATGGAGCTTTACAGGGAGTTTCATCTTATCGTTTAGCTGTCCGTCCCCAACTTTACCGTTCTGGTTTACTCATGCAGTCATTTTTGGCCTCAGCAGAAAGTTGTTTTCAGCACAAAAGCTTCAAAACCCTACTGTGCATCTGCTCAGCACCAAAAAGTAGACACAGTTAGAGAACAGCTGGTGAACACAGTTGAGCATTTACCAGTTAAATAGCCCGATATTTCCCATAGGAGTTGGGCGAGACCAAAGACAGAGCAAAAATATTGGACTTGTGTTCATCAAATGGGCATAAATACAACTCCACATGAAAACTAGTGTTTCTACATAACTGATGTGTGTGAATAAGCAACTGTTTGTTAAAATGTTTAGCATATCAACTTAAAATCTGATAAAATGTCCGTTACATGTTCGCTATTTGTTTCTGCTGCCCCCAAGTGGTCCAAGAAATTGGCTATTGCAGGAGTGAGTCTGACCCACATGCAGTTACTAAGTACACGCAGACAATCTGAGCGATTACCACTTGAATGTAACTTGGCCGGTCGACAGTTAGTCATCACCTAGACACCATATCCACCACTGGTTTCGCTCAGCTTTCTTTCATCTGCTCTGAGTAGTCACACTGTTTGCTTTATCTTTGCCAAAACTCTGCAGCAAGAAGCCAAAATGTGTAAAGGGCCTCTTTGACTTCATCATTTCTCTCACCCTCACACTTCCACCCCTGCAATTGCAAATCCTCCTGTTTATTTAGTCTCGTGCGTATGCATTCACCTTTGCCTCCCGCTCAGCTTCTTTCCAACACTTGCCACATTGTTTCATTGTCTTTTCTTTTCTTCTTCTTTTTCTACTTCAACTTCTCCTCCCCTCCACCCCACTCCCCACCCCCCCACCTCTCGCCTTCTTTGTGTCCAGACGTAGTGCTCTCCTCCCAGCGATGGGTTCTCAACTCTCCAGATGGCACAGTCACTTCCACAGACGCTCAGTTTCAAAGGCTAGGGAGGAGGGGAAGGCAGGGGGAAGAGTGGAGCATCGACTATGGTAGCAATCCAATGCTTAATACACTCTCCCTCGCTCTCTCTATACTGGGTTTCAGTGAGATGATGTGCTGTTCAGAGAACAGGCGGTGCTGTTTAACATTGTCACATTCGGGCAGGAGTAGATTTCCTGTGGGAAATAATAATTAATAATAAGCCAGACCTGAAATTTACCCAATTAAAACATTCTATTTTGTCACATTTTTATGTCATGTTTTGATATGACTCACCATTTAGGCATGTCTCGAGCTCTCTCAAGTCAAAATCTGAAGTACAATGGAACTTGTGTGTTTTGACACATGTAGAAGCAAGTGTTGAATGCCTATCCATCTGTCTCCTGTGCGTAAATGCAACACGACAGTCTGTTATTTACTTCTGCATCATTTGATTTCAGTGAATTAGCGAGATGTTAAACTAATCAAATCACACTGGGGATTTTCTAAGTAAGTTGGTTTGTGGTCAAACATCAATTCCCAGTTTCTCCCATTTTTTCTTTTCCTTTCTTGACAGAAACATGACAGAAACACTGAAAATGTGTTCAATAATGTCTATAGTACTATGTAAATAGAGTGTATGAATGTAAAACAGAATAGTGTGCATTAACAGTGTATCTTTATACTGGTATTTGCACATCACATTCACACTAAATGCATTTTATCCAAACTTGCACACCAAATAAACTTCCATAATGCAGATATCTGAGGGAGGCGAATTTCTACCTAATACCTCATACCTCATACCTAATATCTTTTAAATCTAATTTTAAAATGTTCGTACCAGTCTTATTGAACTTTGAGGCGAGTGTGTAGTCCTATAATAAAAAATATACAGCATAAAATTATATATATGATATGATAAACAGACATATCTCACTGGAATAGTTTTTTTTTAAATGTCCAGGTTGTACTTTTCTTCAATAGTGCTTTTTGATGTAATAAACGTATGAGTCATGAATGGAAAAAAAAAACAACTAACACACAATGAAAGTGAGAGAGAATAAAAAATAAAAAAAACAAGGCGCACAGCGAGAGGGAGAAAAGGGAGGACTGACGTCCAAGTTGATTGTATTATAGAATTGGGTGTATGGCCCATAGCTCAGCATGTCCATATGACAGGATGTATCGCTGTTTCATATTCTCCACAGTGGGTTACGTCACAGCCAATGTGAAATGTACATTAAATACACCAATCTGTGTAAAATACTCTGATTGTTTTTTAATTACACTGAGGTGATTCACACTTTTTTAAGTTCCTATAGTTTCCAGAAATGACAGGAAATGTGAGGCCACTGAACAAAAGTGCATTACGTATGATCTTGGCTATCAAGTGATTCATTCATCTGTAATTCTGTAACACGCATCTCTTACCAAGGAGAACCAGACGTCACATTTGTTACCTTTAACAATGAAAATGTAGACCAGTCACCAACCTGGGAGCAGCGGGGGGCTCAGCCCTCCACCTACACAAAGATCCTTCAGTAATAAAGACGTCTCCACTGTTATGTGGTGAAGGTGGGTGTTCGCAGGAGAATTTCTTTTTTCTTCTTCTTTTTTTTTTTTTAAAGCTGCTATCTGGCTTTTCAACACACAACAGGAAGCTCTAGGAAGCCCTTAATCTGCCAACACTAAAGAAACCATAAATTGATACCAGCCACCTCCTTCCTAATAACTCCAACCTAAATGTTCTGCTTCACCTTCAGCAGCACAGCTGCTATACATCGCACGTCACAAAGGTTCAAGTATTTGACTGCATTCCTGCTTCAGAGAACACTTTCTTAGAGGTAAAGATCTTCAGCTTTATGCACTAATAACAAGCCCTTAATTTGCATTTACAGAAGGAAATACAGGCCATCATTTAGAGTCTAACTGTGATGAATATTTCAGATAAGAATGTATAAATTATCAGTCCAATAGCCCATATCTCCATAGTGTTATCAACAGATACAAAAGCCATTACACGCCCGTCTCATAAAGGAAAGAGAGGGGTCTGTACACCAAGACCTCTGAGAGTATACCATTATGTGGTTGTAAAGAAAGAAGTGCATTCCTTATGCACACTCTAAGGTCCTGTCTTCATCCAAGAACATGCATCTGTTAGCCCACTTCTAAGATTCACTCATTCAGAGAGCTGCAAATGTACTGCTCTCAAGCGTCTATATTAAGAAAAAAAAACGGTGCATGTGTTGTAATCGCAGTGCAGTGCAATGACTCTTAAGTGTGCATAAAAACAATAGAACGGACAACATATCCAGTCACATTCCCATAGCCATATGGATGAGGGGTACGGCTTAGACATCATTTCAGCAGAAAGATAATTAAAGCCACAGATCTTCTCACTGCAGCATCCCTCTGCATAGTGACACTCGTTGGCATAAGAAAACACAGATGCGAGTGACTGTGGTGCAGAGACAGGTAAGTGGGAGTGAGATGGATGCCTGATGGGTCTATTGTGCCTGTGTTGTGAGTTTTATTATCATGGCAGTGCAGTCACCCCCGGGACTGATCAGATCAATCAATCGCAGTAATCTTGTCACATGTGGAAAGAGAGTTCCTAAGCTAAATATCTATTTATGTCTTATACAAATGGAGAAGATGTGCCACAACTAGGACGCGATACATCTAACTTTAATTAGCCTTTATACACAATGCATATAATTCGCATAAACTTAACTTTCTTCATTCAGTATTTCCTGATTTGGCTTAGATTCTTTTCTGGTTTCTATTTTGAAGTATAAGCGCCTTAGTGGTGATCTAACCATAATTTGACCCCAGTAATCCTTATAACTCTTACTGTTTTCATCTTTCCCTCCCTCACTCTTCATTCTTTCCCTAACCAAGCTCCCCTTTAGCTGCCGTGGGATCAGATGTCGACCAAGAGAAATGTTACACTGGCAAAGTCGGCGGCAACAGGGTGTTGATTTCAAGGCATTAGTGGCGATCTGACTCCATGTGGAAGCTTTGAGTGAAAATTCACTTTAGCCTTTTGACTGTTAAGCCAAAACTCTTGGCGTTCAGTGCTCTTCAAATAAACAAAACTTTCAGCTTTCAGCACAAATAGATACCGAGCACATTCACAAGGACAGCTTTCACGTTCAAGCCATGGGTGGTGTTGTCCAACTGCCACACCTGTTAACTATCTGGCCACTAATTGCTCTGTGAGCAGCTGTTGCTAATGGTCCCCATTGAGTGAAACTTGGAGGTATAAAGGAGACACAGAGGGCTTTACAGTAATCCCAGAGCTTGTGCTTAGCTCTAGTTAGGCCCAGTGAATGTCTTGTCTCAACCCATAGCTTCTGAGGAGCACAGGGTGCTGCTTCTCAGCTCACAGCCATGGCTCTTGGACTCCTTTTGCGGTGAGCTTTGCTCATGTTGTAGGTTTCTAAGCACATTATTAGTTTCAATCCTTTTTAAACAGCAACTTTAATCTAATGTTTTTGTTTCCCTTACCTTTCTTTGCAGTGTTTCCTGGATTTGTTTTCTGCTGTTGGATGTCACTGCTGCTTTACCAGCTATAAAAGGTAATGGCTTCCTTCTTAATCACCACATTAGGCCTCGAAAATGGCTATTGCTTCATTTTACTTGTCTTACAGGGTATGGATATCCACATACAGCTGACACACGTAACATGGTTGACAATAGTGATGATGGAGAAGATGAAGAGGTGACCTTGTCAGTCTTTGATCAGAGCAACTGGCAAGCTTCTAATGGCCAACCGACAGGCCCTGTGTACACGAGCTACGACAAACCTACAGTTGCACGACAGCCTCTTTTGGTTCTTCCTCCACAAAACCTGCCTCACACACATACTGCTCCTGAAGTAGACAGACCTGTTAATGGTGCACGAGAAGACTGGGGACTGGACAAACGGCCCTCACTCCCTCAGCTGAGTGCTCCAGCAAAGCCTCAGCCAGCTCCTGTCAAACCTCAATCCACATCACTTGCTTCTACAAACCGCATGCCAGCCTCTCCAAGTGTGGATGGCTCTCCTTCTATCCCACCTCCTTACTATGAGCCTGTACTGCCCTCCACCTCTGAGTCTCCTAGCTTTGACACTTGGCAGCCTGGGCCAGTTAAGCATGGTTCTGCTGTGGCTGACTTCAGCACCAGCTCCAATACAGCTGGAGGTGGCTGGAGCAAACTTCCCCATCTTGTGTATGAGGAGGTTTTTCAATACCCCTCTGAGAATACTGGGCCCTCGATTAGTTATGGTGCAGACTCCAGTTCTGAAGGGAGGTATGGTGAAGATAACATGAGCTCCACCCACAATGCCCCAATGCTCCTCAGTTATCCAACTAATGTTGGAGCACAGCCTATGCCTTTATCTAGACCGGCAAGCACCTCATCTGGAATATCTAGGGACGTGAACCTTTACTCTGGTCATACGGACCACCAGCCACGTGACGAGATCTCTTGGCAGCCACAAGAAGCTGAGATTTCCCAGAGAGTGAGTGAACCGCTCTATCCACACTACATGTTCCAGTCCAGGAGTGGCTACCGGCAAGGAAAGTATACGTTTGTTCAAACAAGGTACATGCCAGACTATTCTTCTCCAATGCCTGTGAACTCTCCAAATGTCAAAGGTCCTACACCTACTCAACCAGCTGCACCTAAAGGCATCAAGAACCCTCAAAGGTATATTCAACATCAGACTTATGTGCTTGTTTGACAAAAGCTCTCAAACAAAACCAACTTAATTTTCTTCCAGGTCCAAATGGTAACCAGCATGCATATTGATGGGTCCACAAAATGGGTAAATGTTTTGGTTAATTAACATTTCAAAGTTGCACTCCTGCAGATAATAACCAGTGCTTTCTTTCTTGCAGAGTGATGCCCTTGCTGAAGCTTTTAAAAAAACAACTTGAAATTCAGCTCTCTTCTGTGTAACTCTGAATCTGCAACAGTATTGACTTGCTGAACAAAGCTTAAGTCAGTCAATTAAGACCTTTTTGAAAAATGACAAGCAGTGATCAACTTTTCTGCTTCACAGAAAACGGAGCTTCACACTTCGACAGGCGATGAGCAGTTCGTTTGATAAAATAAATGCTGTTGCGCAATACTGATCTCTTATGCACGTTGTTTACCTTGGCATTGAAATCCTTGTTTTCCAAATCCCCTGCAACAAGAGGAAAAACAACTGTTAACACAAATGGTGACTCTTCAGTCTGTCACAATAATGCAAAAAGACTATTGGCAGACGAATGAGAGTAATTTTAGCCATAGCAAAGATCGCACAATTTTGAGGGACATGGTCTGTCACCTTTCTCACAACTACTGGTGAATATAACTGCTGCTGCAGGTATGAAATGCATCATTCTGTAATGAAAAGTAATTTGAAAGTGAGTGACAGACTGTCTGCGTTTGTTTTCAGTCAGGTCTATCAGGGATGCTTACCATATGAAGTCTGTACAGTGGCTGCAGAACGTCGGCTGCTTGAAAAACCTCGCGGTAAATTTGTGGTTTTTCACTTCATGCACATTTTTCTGCCGCAAAGCACCTTTGCGTGCGAATCGGTTCCCGACCCCAGCTGAGTCATTATAATGCAAAAGATGGTCAGCCATAATGGGGAAGGGGGACAAAAACAAATGAACGAAAAAAAAACTACACAGCCACAACTTGGAGTTGTCCCGACAGATTTCTGTGATGTCCTGGTGTCTTCACAGCTCCTGACAAGTGGCGCAGAGTCTGCTCGGACGCTGCTGATGGAGCGCACGCCTCTCCTCTGCCCGCTGCACAGCTGAGCGCGTCTTTTTCATTCACAGTGACGTCGGTGGGGGCTTCAAGTGCTGTGGGAATATTTCCCTTCAATTTTCAGTGCGTAATTAACCGACACGACGGAGTTAATCAGTGGTGGTTTAAATGCATCTAAAGACACAAAAGACGCGTCCATTAATGCTATATTTGTGTTCAGTTGTGGTATTTTATTTTAAAAAATATAACATTTTTTTGGTCAGTTTTAATGATGAATGAATAAAGCCGATATGTTCGCCATCCCTCGCTGGCAAGTGTGCAAACAAAAGGCATAGTGTGCCATCATGTGGACGTGAATAGCATTACACGTTCTTATTAAACTGAGGTTCATATCAGGTATTACATCAGAGAGACCGGTCGAAATACTGCAAAAATAGGCGTTTTTCATCATTCCTCGTTCACACTCTTAAATGTAGCACGCAGTCTCGTCTAACATCTTGAGTCCTATTTTAATTTAAACATGGGTAATTTAAACTATTTTATTTTTTTTTAAAAGCCTGCGAATAGTCCTATCAAATATCTCACCATAAAATAATTATAAAATAATCATATATAATATAATGAATACGAGGATAGTTAAGAACAGTTGCTATGGCAACAATGGGACGCTGCGTCGCCACGGAAAACGGATGTGGCGTAGCGCGAGGACGCTGAAGGTTTGAACCATTTTGAGCGGCTGGAATCAGTGCTCAGGGTAAGTAGTTTTTTACTCCTTATTTTATGTTTGCATGAACAATTTCCCATTTTTAATGAGTCGTCGGTGTGTTTCCGGAGGCTTGAAACACACTGCGGTTTTACCGGTCTGGTTTAGCTTTTTGCTAATGTCTGCTACGTTACTAAGCATATCGGTTAGCTAGTTTGTAAACACAGTTTGAGATATGAGGTTGTTGTCATGTCATGTTATGCAGCGCAAGGCTTGTTTGTCTCTCAATGTTTATTCTCCATATTGTTTTAAAACAGAGTGGACTGGTCAGATGCAGGCATTAGTTGTAGTCAACTAACGCAGACAGATCGCTAGTTTTGCATGAAGTTTGACGCTGTAAACTTTCTTCCACTCCTGGCCAGTGTTCACCATGAGCAAACGCGAGGACTCATGGGAAAGGCTGGACACCGAGTTTGACCATTTTCTACTGGACATGAAGCCGTATGTGCTCAAGCACCCTACCAAGACAGGTGAGATTTTACTTCGTCTCTGTTCACTTCACAGCTTTAAACATTGATGCAGCAAACTTAGCCGAGCTCTCTGTTTTGTGCTTCTTATACCATGGCAAGTAAATGAATGTGATCAGATAACTCCCAGCAATTAACTCACGAGATGCTACCTTAATGTATGCTACAGGGTGGATCATAATTTTCCCTCTCCTTCTATCTTGTTTTGATCCCAGAGCGTCAGCGATGTGCCATGTGGATAAAGAAGCTGTGTGATCCATCCTCATGTGGCTCAGGTCTGGCAGGCCGTAAGAATCGCAACATGTATGCCCGTTTGCTCCTTCAGATGCTTAAAAGAGGCATCCTAGAGTTGCCTTTCAACAGCAAACCAGAGCCTGGCATCCTCAAGACACTCCCTACCTACATGGTAAGAGCAACTGCATTTGTGAATTATAAATAAATTGTGTTGCCTTCTTAGTGTGACAACTGCAAGTTTTAAAAACACTATTGTGCCCTCATTTGCAGTACAATGAAATGAAAGATGTTGTCATAGTCGATGTTAAATACAGAGCCCTGTTTTGGAAGCAGCATGCTTCAACAACTGTAGACTGCATCTAGACTCTGTTGGTTTGTGTATACAGATTTAATTAATCAAGTCTTCATCTCCTGTATTTAAATTGTTATCCACAGTCCATATACTTTGACGAGCCACTAACTGGTCGGTCTGCCGAGCACAGCAATGCAGGTCTGCCTGACTGGGTGACAGGAGAACTGGGTGGTTATACTGATGACAGGTTGCCTATTGGTCTGCTTAGGGACAGACCCAGTTCCACAACTACTGCAGCTCATCACAGGTACTGTACCACTGCACATTATCTTTATGAGCTATCTGTAGGCAATGATAATTAATCATCTGTTAATAATCTGCCTTTTTCCAAACCATACACATACATAAACTTGTTACGAGCTCAGGTTTTATTCATGTGATTATTTTTACACACTGGTGCATGGTAATTTATGTTATATATGTTAAAAAAAACTCATTAGGAGCAGATTTTGGGGTTCAACAGCTAAATGTGTACGTGGGTCTGGACACTGGAAATCTGGCAGTCTGACGTACATTCTTATACACGGTCATGTAATCTCACGCTATATGTGGTCATTTCATCTCGCATATTATTACATTAGTTTATTAATTATTATTATTATGTTCCCCAGTTGTTATGCTGAGCATAGCATAACAATGGTCATCTTTACTTACCATGTGACAAATGTAACACATCTTCTTGGCCACAGTCCATCGCTTTTAACATTTAGCAAGTTGTGAGATGTGATGAGTTGTGAGATTCACGGTAGCCTCCCTACCAGGGTTGAAGATTACTGGGATTGAATGTTATGTTGCTACAGAAATCATTCCTTGAAATTAATATTATGATACAGATGTTTAAAAGACACTGAACAACAAAGAAAACATACTCTAGAAGCAAAAGTAAAACTTTTATCTGCTGATTATTGTGTCTGAAACTACACTGCAGACTGGAATAACTTCTAATAGTGAGAAGACAGGTAACAGCTCATATGAATGGGTCCAATGCAGATTGAGCACACCTTCCGCAGGTTCCCATCAAAATCGTGTCCGTTGTCAGAAAGTGATTCATTCTAGTCACTATTCTCCAATTATTAATCAGATTTTAAGTTAATCATAAGTTTTTCTAGAGGCTAAAAACAGCCTTTGAATTGGGCAATTCACTTTAGATAATGAGAGTTCTATTGAGTATTTGAGTGTTTCCAAAGTGGAAAGTGTAACAGACTCTCATGTAACCTTTGAGGAATTCACAGTTGTCATCACAGTGGAGGTTCTGACACCCCTGCCTTTCGAAACACTTCACATTTACCAGACAAAAGTTTACTGGAAAGGGAAGCTCTCCCCTTGTTCCAGCTGGGGACTTAACTTCTCAGATGAAAAGACCGATGGGAAAAAAAAAGAGAAACTTTTGGTCAGATATACAAGATGCTACATATAGCCCATAAGATATTTATCCAAGCATCCTGTTTTGATGTTCTTTTATGAGCCCGAAAACATTGAACTTGGCTGTGAAGCTGGGTATATACAACTTTCCCTGACTGATCGCCCAATCGTAGTTGCTCAGCAGCGCTATCTGAAAAGTCGAAGACATTGCCAAGTTCTTGCATCAGTCTGCATGAGCTGCCCATTCTGACTTTTCAAAGAGACATACTTCAAAACAGCATGAGAGGATGAGGAACCTCTCGCATTCCCTATCCATCTTTCTGTTATTCTCGTCTTTACACTTTGCCAATTGTTGAACCTGAGGTCTAACCCCCACAGAGAGGAAAGCAGAGGAACAAGGCTTGGTAACTCATGAGTTGCTTTCCTGCTTCCTAAATAGTTTAATTTCGTGTATGAGCATCAGCTAAATGCTTCATACATAAATATATGTGTTTTGCATTTAGGAATGTGCTGTCTTGACTGAAAGCTCTCGTGCCTTACTAAATCATCAGTTATCATGGTTTGCTCAGGGATATTTCCTCTGACTCCAGGCAGTTCAGGGGCTTTGACAAAGTGGTGTTGGTAATGGCTCAGGGTTTTTCGTTCCAATTAAGAAGGAAAGGCAAATCGGGGCCCAGTGGCTTGATATGCTCATTAGCATAATAACAAGAGAGCACTGTAAGTGTAGTAAAAGAGAGCTTAATATCCACCAGGGCACTGCGTAGTAAAGAGTACAGGCCCTTTGCTGCCATATTTAATTCAAACATTACTGTTAGGCTATGTGGAATATTTGATCCTCAAAAATTGATCATTAGGGCTCATCTTTAAATATTTGTCACGCTAGAGCTCATTTTAATTTTGTGCTTTGAGTTTGTACATTGACACTGAAAAATGACTGAATGAAATACTTTTCAAAATGCCTGCACACTGAAACCTCCTGCTTGTTCAGTATAGAGTTAATGGATACGATTTTGTTACAATGCTTTTGTTGAATTCACTGAAGTTTATTCTTTAAAAATGTTTGAGATGCTGTAACTTACGTGACAAGTGATCTGAAAGTGTGGCCACCTCAAGCACAGCCCTTCCTCCCCTCTGCTATAGAGGGTGTGCATAGAGAGGTTTTGTGGGGAGCAGACTGCTGAGTACCACAGTGTCTGATTGGGATAAGACCATGAAAGACGCTCAGATCACAGGCTAACGTCCTGATGGAGAAAATTAGCCTGGCCAAGAGTCCTTTTATGTGTCTCTCTCATTTAGATAAGATTAAATGGAAGGAACTCGTCTGACTCCCTGTCTATGATGTGGCAGCGTTTGATCTCTGTCTCACTCGCCATTAGTCAGGTGATGGGCAAGGCTTCTTTTGGCTTGTGAAGCCGTTGGCTCCAATTCAAGATTTTAAAGCAAAGTTGATTTGGTATGTTTGAGATGCTATGTCTGTTTCACACAAAAGTGTGACATGCTATAATGTGTGTGTGTGTGTGAAAGAGAGAGAGAGTGAGAGAGTTAGTGTGTGTGTGTGTGTGTGTGTGTGTGTGTGTGTGTGTGTGTGTGTTTGTGTGATGTTTAACAGATACATAATCTAACCTCATTAGTCAAAAATGCCCTGAGCAAGTTCCACCATGCGTTCCAGCGCTGCAGTACTACTCTTGATTTTGCCACAAGATGGAGCCACTGCTTTGTCTATTGCACTGATCCAGGCGGAGGAATGCTGTGGGAAAAGCAAGTGCAGTCAACGAGGGTCAAGAGAGCAGCTTTGGTGATTAGCCCACATGTCCACTGCATCTTTTTGCACGTCACCTCGTGTCCAAAGGAGACAGATGATGATAAAGACATATGGGAGAAAATGGGTGGGCATGGGTTGGTTTTGACGTGTTAACTTTGTAATCAGGACAGCTGGTTTGAGGTTCACTGCGAAAGTTTAGTTTATTTCTTTGTACGTAACTCTACCCGCCATTTTCTTTTTTCTTCCTCTGACTTCTGCCCTCCATCTGTGTGCTTTTTCATCCACAGATGAAAACCTTTAAACAGCCCCCTCCTCTCACCCTCCTCTCCTTTCTTGTGCCACAATAACATTGTCATTGCATTTGCAGCAGTCAGCCATTAGACCCTGATGCAAACACCTCACGCCTCTGACTCACAGGCCAGAGTGTGTCCTGTGATCTTGCCTTCAGGTGGTGTTGGGTTAAGGTGTAGAGAGTGCAGGGGCAGACCGATGCTTGTGTCCCAAGGTCAGACGGCTTTCCTTATGGTGCCCGGGGCTGAGACTCGGGCCCACTTGCTCTGCACCTGGAGGTCAGACTCGGGTATGGATGTCAGGCTGCTTTAATCAGCCAAGCTGCAGCTTCTGAGCCTCTACATGGTGTTCTCATTTTCGTCTGTGAGTGCTCGCATGTGTGTGTGTGTGTGTGTGTGTGTGTGTGTGTGTGTGTGTGTGTGTTGCTCTGGCCTGACTTGCCACTGCTTTGATCTTTGGGCCTCAGACTCCAGACACATCTGATTCAATTATCCTCATCCACCTGTTGACTTAGAGGCCCAAGATTGCAAAGCTTGGCCCCCTTATCCAAGTTTCATGGCTGCATGTGTTTGTGCATGCAGGTGTGTGCGTGTGTGTGTGTGTGTGTGTGTGTGTGGACATGCACAGACAAACCAGCATGTGAGAGAGAAGAAGTGAGGACATGAAAGCTGCAAGATTTATGTCAAATTTATGTTCATAATGTATTCTAAATTAGTGAAAACTAAGTTCCTCACAGTGTTACTGCAATTGTGTTCAATCGGCTGTTTCTAGCAATATCTCTATTTTGATTCAATATATCTAATTTCGATCAGAATATCTTTTATAAAAAGGCCAGAGAACAAAAGACATCAAGACACAGCAATTCAGACACTCAGAGCATTCATTTATGTCCTCTGTTTCTCATGGGCAAAGAATTAGATTAAATACAAACTATCATAATGTAATTCTTAAAACTTTTACACACAGTGCTTCATTTAATTTATTAGTCCTTTGTCAAAACATCCATTTTCACACAATATAGCACTCTTTGAATAGCACCTAGAACCACTGTGGCCAGCAATAAATT
>JAOXYL010000045.1:11084670-11117787 GCA_028564955.1 Terapon puta
ATTTTTACTCATTCAACAAACAGATGCAGAAGTTGCAGAAGTATTAATATTGCATTGGTGTTGTATGCATGTTTCTTAAATCAGGGATTTTGAGGTAAAAAATTCAAATACAAAGATGCTTGCACGGATGTTTTCACAGCTCTGTACTCAGCAATTTCCCTGGAAACCTCACAGCGATGGTGCTTTCCTCCATGAGATAACACTACCTGTGACAAATGAGGTTCAAAATTCTCAATACCGGGGATGCTTAAAAAATTACACGGGAGGAAAAGAACGCCTATAGGCTCTAATGTAGGAGTGTGAAATAGCGCCATCTAGAACACAGTTTGATGTCTTTATTAGGTGACAGCCTTTTTTTTCCCTTTTTCGTTCTTGTCCTACATTTTCCCGTCTTCTCTAACATCTTCATTCAATTAGAATTAGTGAGCCATTAGTGCCTCATGTGCCTGTGCTTAATGAGATAGTGAGCTCAATTACGCCTTTGTGTGTGTGTATGCAAGAGTGAGAGAGTGTAATGAGAATGAGAAGTGTGTGTGTGTGTGTGTGTGTGTGTGTGCGTGCGTGTGCGCACCATTGAGTATCAACAGTTTCCCTGTTAAGCTCCGTGTTTAAATCATGATGGACATGATGAGAGGCAGTGATTGAGGTGTGTGATTATAAAGGGATTGTACAAGCCATAGACTGGTGCCCTGTGGGCTGTCCGTGGAAACAAACTGATGTATAGCAGACACGTTTATTGTTCAGATAGGATGAAATGCAGACCACAAACCATGCAACCAATGCCAGATGTTGATCTGTGTAAATAGCGAGGCAGGCTGCCTACGCAAGCACATTCATATGCAAACTGAGGGACGAGAGCAGACTCCAGAGACACATACTGCAGGCCAACCTCTCACACTCCTCTGTCTGTTTCTCTCTCTCACATTTTCTCTTCCAGGAGGAGGCTGTATGAGGATAAGGCCCCATCACGACCCACGTCCTCCAGTCCTCTCAAACAGTCACCCAGTCATGATGCCAGGATGGTTAGTTCATCGCCGTATTTCAGACTGTCAGCCACACCTCTGGACTTCCCTGGCACGCTTGTCTTAGGATTCAACAAGTGGGGTTTTCAGATTTATAGATCGCTGCAAGGTAGCTGTGATGACACATTGAAATATTAACAGCAAACCTGCTGGTGCCAGTATAAATAGTAGCCACAGCGTTTTGCTTTCTTCTTTAATGTGGACTAATTTGGAAATTCCTGAACTCATTTCTCCATGAAGTCGGAGGAAATTCCCTGAACTTCTGACTTGTTCAAGCAACAAACGCAGCTAATGATGGTGATCACAATACATTTGAGAGCAACAGACATTCAGATTGTATTTTTGTTGTGCGCATAGCTGAATTTTACCTAACCTTATTGATATATGTGGGGTGGACAAAATATTGAAGACATCAATTCAGCATCACCAGAAACACAGCTGGTGGTGCACTAAAAGTGAGCTTACAATCAAGCCCTCTTATAAAACAGTTTAAATTCTGCTGAACATTATAATCTTCCTGAAGCCACAACTTATTGCAGGACTGCTATATTAGATTTCCGTAGTTTTCATTGAGAGTCTCACATGCATGTGTTTTGGTAGAAATGTAAAAGTATTCATTAATACTTATAAAGTCACTCCTCTCGTACTCCTCAGATTTGATGACCTCAACTAAATTGTTCACAACTCTCTTAAAAGTTTGAAATATTTAAAGCCCCTCAGAACAGTCTAAAATATTGTGTTTTTCATCAATAATATTAAATATTCATGACTACAAAAAGACAGAAAATTGTGTGTTAGTGTAAGAATGCACTGCACATTGTAAGGAGCTGATAGAGAGAGAGTTTTTAATGTGTTCTCATCAAACCATCATTACAGTATATGTTCATGATAGAAGCCAGTGTACGGTTCACTGGCACAATTGCTTGTATGTCTGTGGACAGAACCGCTTGGGGCCAATCATACTTATCAGTATTTAACTAAATTCATTACAGAGACTGTGGCACACTGCTTTGAACAGCCAGTGACCCGCATACTCAGCATTCCTAGATATTGAAATGAAACATTTACTCTGTTTGTTCGAGGGCGAGGCTCCGGGACCTTAATGCCTTTTTAATCAGGAGGGGCATTTAATCCCAAGCTATTCCATTCAGCGATTTCTCTGTGTCAATGCAGTTCCGCTGAGGTACACCCAAGGTCCACACACCGCCAGATCCTAATCAAATCCAACAACATCTCTTCTTTCCCTATCGCTCTCTCAACTTTACTAGATATTTCCCTTATTTCAACCTTGCTGCCCAACCTCAACTTGAGTAAACTGATCTTGTATCAACAGAACCCCTGGACGCGTTTGAATTATACTGTATAATACAAATCCGGAGGCCCGACGTAACAAAAGGCTGGGGAAAACTAGAATGACAGGCAGTTTAGCTGCATGTGCCCCTCTTGTGGAATTTACTGCGTGACGGAAATGATGTGGAACTGCCAAACATCTGGAGTGCTGCATGTGAGAGGGAGGAGAGTTGGGGGAGCAAAGGGTGGAGAGATGGAGATAACGAGGGAGCAGAGTGCTGTTAGTATGGGAGGAGAACACGTGTGGGTGTACTGTATATCTGTAAGCTTTTAAAGAACTCTTTTGTTGTTGCCAAGAGAGGAATTATGTTTGTGTCAAAATTATAACCTTAGTCACTGTCTGCTGTTCACTTCCTCGGGCCAAACTGCCAATCAAAGAAATCATTTAAATTCCCTCCTCTAATTTATAACAACCAAGCCCCTAACTTTCATTTCATTTCAACTGTTTCGCTTCCCTTTTGCCTCTGCAGGTGGCTGGGGGTCTGAAGGCAGATATGTCTCTCGATGACAGTGACCTGGAGGCTCGTCTCAACAGCTGGAACCTGGGGGTGAGTCCAGGGGCCATGCCTTGAGCTCCTTGGTTACATGCAGCTGACAACATGCTGCAGCTCTCCTACAGTGACAGTGAAATGCCTGAGCTCACGAGCAGATCTAAATCAATAGTGCCATGATACCGAGTTAGCCCCGTTGCTCATGCAGTGCTGAACAAAGGGCGTAAAAACCCTTTCACCGATGCCCTCTCGAAACCACTTCCTGTAAGCAGCTTGTTGCTATTGTAGGACGTGAGGGTTGGGATGAGGAGTGGGAGAAAGGTTGTGTAAACTGAGCATTTGAAGATGTGTGCACCCCTCTTATCTTCTGTCTGGAGTGCACCGGGCCAGGGCTCGATAAGCACTCTGCCCTCATGTCTTTTATTCCCATATTTATTTGCTATCTCCTCACCTGCATGACCCTGAGCGTCTCTTTTTTTTTCTTTCTCTCTCATTTGCTCGTCGCCTCTGTCCTTTTCCCCAACGTTACTCACACAGCAGCTTTTTCGACAGAACAGCCCTCTCTCTCTGTTTTTTCTTCCAAACATCTAACCGTTTTCTCTCTGTTCTACCATCCTATCTTTCGCTCTCTCTGGCACTTTCTCCCTCTTTCTGTCTGTCTATCTTTCTCTTAACTCTCTCCATGTTCCCCCCTCCCTCTCTCTTTCAGTATGAGGGTAATCTGAGGTATCTATCAGCAGACGTGGAGTCCTGCACTGCTCCGCACTGCACTCCTCTGTGTTGAGACGCTGATAAGAGGCATTGCTTGGCAACGCGCTGCCCCCCCAACCAAGCCTGCATCTTTCAAATCAACAGATGTTCCCCCATACACACGCACAGACACACACACACACATAAAACCCCTTCAAGTTTACAGAAGTTTTATAGATGCACTCCTTCAAAGCGCCCACTTCCTCCGAAATTTCAGCACAGCCAAGCGTCACTCTATCTCGAACATCTTTAGCTTTGCCTCTGAAGTTCTGAAGCAGTTCATATCGGTTTGTTCATTTCACCTCTAATCTAATAAAGCCAGTATAGTCTTTATACTGGCCATACTGGACAGTAGACAGCAGATTGCTTCAGACTCAGATAGGAGTTCCTTTAAGAGACACAAAACTCAAGTCAGCTGGACCACCATCTGTATCATCTTTCAGTTAGTCTCTGGCTGTGTCTGCTGGAGCAACAACAGTTTTATCTCGGATGAAAGTTGAGTTATAGTAGTTTGATGTGACATAAACTGACCTTTTCTAAAGTTAAAAAAAGCAAACAAACAGTGGAGAATTGGCTCAAAACCTGGCCTGTTTCTTCACACAATGCAGAATTCACTGGTAGCCCTGCCACTTGGCCAGCCATTGTCTGTGGGTTAGGTGGGTGTGCTGACGGCTTGCTCAATGCTAGGCCAAAACTAGGAAGCCATCCATCACCATGTGTTTGTTTGGTTGGAGTGCCAGGCCCTTCTGATGTGGAGTGCTGTTCTGCGTCCATCCATCCATCTACGTCAGGTTCCAATGACACAGGACGCCTTGCCAGCCGAGAGGCCGGACAAACGTGCGTACAGGAGCATGTGTGTGGGCATGCAGGGAAGGAAAAAAAAGAGTTACATACAGGAGCACGTGTGCACCAAGTCCAAGTTTAGTAATGTGCTGTGCCAGCATCACACCACAGCATTTAGTCTACATGTCTTCCTCGCCCTGTGGGCCGCGCTCAATCAAATCTGGTGACTGGCTGTCTGTGGGTATAAAAAGAAATCCCATTCTTGTTTTCAGCCTGGGCACTAGTTTAGAAGAATATTGATTGATTCATCACTTTTCGATTTTTTTTTTTTTTTTTTTTTTTTTTTAGCCTAAGCCAAATTTGAGTAGCAATTCATCACACATCATGGCACGCGCCATTGATGCTGCTCTGCACTGACTCTGCTGAGCGGTCTGTGTCTTTCTCTGTGTGCATGTATTACAGTTTACAATAACCTGATTGTAGTCAAGCCGGATATCTCCTTTTGTTGAGGTTTTACAGTATACCAGCTTACAAAACGTCTGACCTGTTTTTACCTGCATCACGCAGACTTAGTCTGGAGACAGACCTACTTTCATCTGTTTCACCTGTCACTGGCTCACCCTGAAGCAACATATTGTGACTTTATCCTCGTACAGTAGCTGTAACTATTTTAGTCTCAAGCTCTGAGGTTCTTTCAGGTCCTGTTTTCTCATCTCCCATTCATTCTGGGTTATCTTTGTGTGAGTTGTACCATCTCACAACATTAATTTTTTTCTTCTTTTTTTTTTAACACCACTGAATGAGTCCCACACTATCCTCTTCCCACTTCTGTCCTTCCTCCTCCGACTCTTTCTCTTCGTTCTCCTCCTTCATGCTCATGTTGAAGAGATTAGCAACAGAGCTGTTTACTGGGCGTCATCGCTGTCATCTCCAAAGTCAGCTCTGCTGCTTTTGAAAGGCCGGGATCTTGCCGCTAGTTGGCAGCCCCTACAGACAGCCCCAGTGCATGATAGAGAAACACTCTGTGATAGTGTGAGTTCACAAGAAAATAATGGGGTCATAAACAAACGTCAAAAAGTGGAAGGAAAATAGCAGGTTGTCAACACGCAGATTTTTGCAGTTTATGTCACAGTTAGAGAGCTGTTGATGTTATGCTGCAGAGTCACTTGGACTGTGACCCTTTTCATGTTCAGGTAGTTGAGCAGCTCGCTCTCTTTTCTGTCTTTTGTGATTCATATTATAATCAAAGAACATGCCGTGTCAGTGTTTGGCTAGCACATATACACATTTGTCTCCATGTGACAGTAAACCGACCGGGGATAGCTTACAGATTAGTGGTCCCAAGTGTTGACAAAAGGACTGTGTCGGAACAGTAAAGAGGGGCTCAGAGCGGAAACAGAGCCGGCCACACACACAATGCCTTGAAGTAGCCCGACGCGTTCTGTCTTTTTCAACAGACAAGAGTTGACGGAAGAGACTCCAGCCACAGAACCAGGCTTTTGATGTGCTCCCCGCATTGTTTATGACAAATTGAGGGCGGAGGTTAGATTCTAGTAGTGGTATGGCTTTGTTAGGAGAAGAAGACAAGAAAGGGAGGTCTAAAGTTTTTCCGTTTACTCTTTCAGATTGAAAACCCCAGGTATTTGCGGGAAAAGCCCATTCCCTTGTCTCCGGTAAGTTGTCAAGAGGGTCCTGTGTAGTTTATTTAATATTGTGCACACAAAAGTGCTGTCTTTGAACTCTGTCACCTCATCACATGATCTTGCTCCTCTTTATCTCTGCAGATTTTCAAGTCAAGCCTTGGGAGGAACAGCACCTTGGTTGATGATCAGGGCCCACAGCTTGTGCAGAGCAAGGAGGTATGCACCACAGTGGGAGCCCTTAACAAACCCCAGCAGGACCTGAAAGCCTGTATATTTGATGGATATCATAATTCAAATGCCATCTCTTTGTATATCCAAAGCATTTCAAGATATTTAAGAAACTGCCCTTTACAGTATGCTAGTAATCCTAAATCCTTGCTCCCAACTATTCAGTCCGCTCAGTGTTTGTATAGAAACATGTGTTGAACACAAACAGAGGTCAAAGCTCCCTTGACTGCTTTATGGCATTAGACGGCCCCACAGCCATGTACATACATCTTCCTGCATAGTTTGTATTGTTGAAATGGCCGAGGCGAGCGTTCCTTTAAGAAGACAAAAATAATGCCGGCTCCGAGTGATGACAGTTTTTTCCTTATGTGGATTTAAGCTGAAAATCCCATTCTGAAAGCATGCTTTGAAGTCCCCTCTGCCCCTCCCCACCACCCCTTCCACACCACTCACCCCCTCCCCACCATCCGCCTTTACCCACACTGTTAAATATAAAACTGAGCATGACTTGGCTGTAATAGCCGTGGCTTTTCATGTCTGCTTGGGGAAAGCGCTCCAGTCAGTTAGATGGGCTTCGGCAGGAGAGGGCAGAGAATGGAGGAAGAAAAGGGCAAAAAGAAAGTGAAAGGAAGAGACAAGGACGTGATGGATGGGGATGATCTTGCAAATTGATCTGTCATCATAAAGATCTGTTGTGACTGCTGAAAGACGATTCACATGTGTGGACTCTGTCTCTCTCTCTCTCTCTATATATATATATATATTTATCTCCCTCTCTCCCCCATGTACATCCACCCAGTCAGTCGGTGTACCTGTGGGCTGATATTGAATGTAGCAACACAAAACATTAAAGCAACGTCCCATGCTGTTTGATCCTCCCTCAGACTGGCTGACTGGCTACATACAGCTGTGTGTGGTGGGAATATAAATTTATCGCATCTCAGAAGACCACACTTAACCTCCACACCAACTTTACTTTCATATTCGTGGTGTTGCCAGTTTATTAGTCATGTCTGTGCAATCTACAGTAACGCTGTGCATTTCAATAGCCCTGCAATAAACTGCATTGTGTGACGCTTACAATGATCAGTTTATGTTGAATCAGAGGGTTCAGGTCATAGTTAATGGTATTGTTGTATTTGTTTATCGATGGGTGACTATGTAAATAGTACATGGTGTGCAAACCACCTTCTAGATTCACACATTATTTCTATGTTGGTGGTTTTTAATAAGATCATACATTTTTAGGAGGGAAAGAAGACTGAGCCTGCCTGTCATTTTCACTGAGGCTCTCAATATGGGAACCAGATCAGGAAAGTCACAGGGAAACACTGTGAGGGACACATTGGAATATGAGAGGAAATGTTAAATTTTTAATAGAATGGGAATAAAGCTGTGGGGAAAATGTGGGCAAAAAAGACAGTGTGACCGTGCATTGAAAGAGAGACTATTGAAAGATACTGTAGTGTGTGTTATGGACTTACCTTCTCTCTCTTCTATCCAGTGTTTGTAGAAGCCACTGTCGGCACACTTTGCTGAGGCTTTTTATGGCTCTAGGGATGGCATTGTTGTTATTTTGTCCTCCACTTTTGGTTGTCCTAACATTTTGAACAGACATTCATACTTCCCTGAGGATCAACCCTATCCCTCAGACTTTTCCTCTAGCACCACTATGTGTGTGTTTTTCAGTGAAATATCTTAACAACAGTAGGGTGGATTGCCATGAAATTTGCTCATTTGTCATTTCCCCCTCTGGATTGCAAGCCATCATTCGTCAACTTTTCACCTAATGCCACCATTTGGTCAAAACTTCACTTATTTAAATGCTTTGGTTTATGACCTGTGAATCAATCAGCATACTATGTGCTTTGCACTTATAACATTTTTTAAAACATTGTTATCAATTGTATGATAACATGCCAACAATTGCGTTCAACTCAAAGCACCACCAAGTCCAAATTTAATCTCACAGAGCTGTCGGCATGTCTGTAGACTCTTAGCAGAAGATTTTTCTTTTTCATGCAGAACCTCCTTAACTCTACTTTATTGTCCCAATTCAGGTCTGACTCCCATTGTAAAATTCTTTTGAATTCCCATTTCATTATACCCCAGGTATTATAATTGGTCTGTGGTTCATGATCATATTGGAAAGCCCTTTTTTCCTTTCCTTCATAAGAGAGAAGAGAGTCAGCTGGACTTAATTGAAGTTCTTGACTATGCATTTTCACTTCTGGTCTTCAAGAATTTCAAACTAGTCTAGTTGACTGTTTTTAAGAATTATCATGGCCTGGATTACTACGAATCTTCACAGACCCTTTTGTATTGTTTGTGAAATGTAAGTTGCTCCCATTGGTGGTACACGTGGCTGAGTGGTAGAGGGCATGCACACACACACGTAAGAGGCCTGAGTCTCAGTGCACCTGGCTGGGGTCCCTTTGCTGTGCCTCTTACCTGTCTCCTATCTATAAAAGCAATAAAGAGTCTAACCCACTCCCCCTCAAAAAGAAAAAGATACAGATACCACTGGCCATGTGTCTTGAGTGACCACTAGCCATTAAAAGAGTTTTAGATGGATTTCGGGGATTCTGAACCACACAGGATACAGCTGTGACCACACACACGCACACAGTCCCACCTTAACCATCAATAGCCGAGTTAAGCTTTCCTGCAGGACCATTGAAGCCCAACCCTGCTGTTGCGTGGCTGCCTAGGCCCAGTCTAGGAAATCGCAATGACATCACTTCCCTTTAATCCCCAAAGCCTAGTTGAAAATTTACCCAGGTTTAAAGCGTTATACACGCCACATGTCATTAAGCTGGCGACAGCTTAACGAACATCTCAGCTTTCACACCAAGCTCATCCTCCCACTAAGCTACCGGCTGCATTGATAAGAATGCTGACTGCTCTTTTCCAGCGGAACAATGAGTGGCAGCTGAGAAACTTCGACCGCAAGCTGACATTACTTTGAGTCACTTAGCTTATACGGCCTGTTTGCTTATGGACGAGTGGTGGAAAAATGTCTCGCGGGAACGGCAAAGTCCTGCTAATCCCTCAGCACACCCTAGCAGTGTTTTGCATTATGAGGGCTGGGTCTTTCTTTGGAAATTCAATTAAACAGCGATTGATGAGTCAGGCTTAGCCAAAGGCCCGAGTCATGTGATTACAGAGGGAGATGCTAACAGTCTGATTAAAGCACCCCATCTTTCTTTTCAAGTGTGAGCAAGCGAGCGAGCCTGCGTGCCATCTTCACACTAGCCCCTTGGTACCTGACCTGAGAGATTGTTGGCAACAGGCACAGCGTGGTAGATGAATGTGTTAGTGTCAAGCAGTCACACTCTAATGGTCACAAGCCCCTGACTGGGGATCAGGCACCCTTGCTTTCCGTTGCCATAATGATGCAGTCTCTCTAATCTAAGAATCCTTTGGGATGGAGCTTGAGCCCTCAGCCTGTGATTTAGAGGGCCATAGCCTGTCTTATCTGAACGTTTTTCAAAGCTAAAAAAGAGCGGACTGGTGAGCCTTAGTAGTTTAAAGGGGACTAGTTCTGTCGATTGGCTTTCAAGATGGGGCTTCAGGCTAGGAGACACAAGGGACCAACAGTGTTCCATAATGATAAAGTTACTATTTCAAGCATTTCTGTCCTCTGTACTTGAGTCGTGTAAAACTTGATGTATTCATATTAGAGATTTCAAGTACTAATATGTTTACTTACTCTGTGTTTGGAACTACTCTGTAAAATTATGAGAGTTTTCATATGTCAGAGCTTCAGCTAAAGTTTTTATCCAGCCTCTCTATCTGGACCGACTACAGTAAATTAACTTCTTGTTGGAGTGTGGAAATGGCATCTAGCTGTTCCTTAGTAGATAGCAGAACGCTGCATACTGACTATCGGAGAGCATCTGTGTTTACTGAGGATGAAAGCCACACCAGGACATTGTGCATCTCAGGCAAGACGAAGGAGATGCACAAACGCAACCTTGCTTTGTGGAGCCCAAACAGTTAGCAGACGATTTGTGAACACATCCCCGGAGGAAAAAGGCCTTGACCCCGCGCCGGTTTTGAGAGCAGAAAAAGCAACTGTTTCCATCTTCTCCTCACATTCCCTCTCTCCTATCACCCCACCACCACCTCCCCTTCTTCCCTCTCATCCTTTTCAAGAGTGAAGTGTCAAAAAACATGGCATCTTACAGCGCTTGCTACAACTCTGAAGAAGAGAAGAGGGAAAAAAAGCTGTACCACCCAGTCGGGCTGATTGAAGGCATCTCAGACGCCTTAGGTGTACGACATTCCTCCTCCTCCTTCCTTCACTGACGCCTTTATAAACAAGTTTCAAACGCCCCTGATTTAGTTTGACAAACTTTCTCCAAAGAACATTTGAAGAGAGGATGAAAAAGTGACACCCCCACAATATGTTTTTTTTTTTTTTTTTTTTTTTGGATGCCGGCAGAATCAGGTCTCCACTTACTTCTCTGCTTTTCAATCACTGCCATCTCTTTCCCCCTCTCTTTCTTTCTTTTTCTTTCCTTTCTACTCAGACAGGTCTCCTGTGGTCCCCTCAATTGCAGAAGAAATGGTGGTAAATCAAGAAGAAAGGCAGAATACTTAACAGAGTTTGTCAAGGATACAGTGTGTAAATGTAGTTGAAGTGCAGTAATGAGGAGAGGCATCTAGGAGGCAATTTTTGTCTTATTTGGACTTTTTAATGGTGCTCAGAATGATCATCCAGAGTGAAGTGCTGACATCTTAACAAAATCTTTACTTTTTGGGTTTTATAGATCCCAGCATTTCAGTCCCAACGCACACTCTTCTCTAACATCCAGTGTGCTGTAATGTTATGTGTCAATATTTATACACTTCAGCCATACTTTGATTGAATCATATTTTTATTCGGAACATCATCACAGCTGCTGCCCTTTGATTTATACCAAAAGAAGGTCTAATGTGGTTTGACTGAGGCAAGTAATGCCGTGGGAATTTTCTACTTAATTGTTTTGATGACTAAAACAAACAAGAGCTAGCCTTGGGATGCTGTTAACCGCCGACATGTTCACACATACATCCGCACTTTTCAAAGGAAGAACATTGTCACCCTGCTTCGGGGCTGATGAACACACCAGCGCAGACAGTGACTAAACATGAGTGGTGACATCAAAGCCAGTGGCCAGTCATCTGTCCGTCAAAGGTTCGCTTTGTATTTCCATGTGTCTTGTGGTTGCGAGCGGAAACATCTTGGGCAGAATTAGTGATGAATGCAAGAGAAAAAGCTAAGGAAAATTTTAAGAGGGATGTGTTTTTATAAAACATCAAATGAAAACCACAAAAGGAATTCATGTAAACAAAATGTAGCATCTAAAATGAGCAAGAAGTAATATACATAAATTGTGAAAGATACTGAAAAGTCTCTTGAAAAATGGTAATTTAGAAATGGCTGATAATGAATACTCCTTGTTACTGTCAGTGGTCAATCGCTGATATGCCACAGTTTCTCTAGCACCACCTACAGACTAACAAATAAGTCCTGCCATGCAAATCTTTGGGAATTTTCATGCTTACCAGAGGATAACCTCATTTTATTTGAAATAACACCTTCTTTTAATTTGATGGCACATCCTCAGGCAAAAGTTCAGTGAATTTTATCCCACAGAAAACAAAAGTTGTCTCTCTCTTTTTTAAGTACCCAAAAATACACAGTCTCACAATGCTGCTGCAGCTGTCCTTGACTGTTCTTCAACTAATCACTTACTTCACACAGTTTAGGGGGGAAAAAAGTGATTGAATATTATTTCAGACAAACTCAGTCATGCAAAGGGAACGCCTTTGAAAGACTGTGCCATACTTGTGAATAATATCATCATGCCAGGGAGGTGATAATTATTTTCCAGTAATGACGCATGACTAATTTTGTATAAAAAGACCACAGAAGATGAAAAATGATCTCAGTGTTCCTAACCAATTACAGTACTTGATGAATAGGTCATTAGGGCTTTATTTGACTAAGACCGGGAGGCTTTAGGAGATGTGTTCCAACATGTACACAACAACGCTGAACTTTTGATCCTCTGAAAATACTCTGTTCAAATGAAAACAGCCACTCTCTTCAGCTGGTATGTGTCTGCAGAAGCACACACACAGACAGATACGCAAGCTTTCATTTTGTTGTGCTTTCTATAGACTGATTGAGGATGGCGCGCACACACACACACACACAGTTGGGTACATCTGAGCTTCACGCTGTTTTTTTTTTCTTTTGAAGCTCTGTTCGTGGATAAATGTTTTTAAATGTTAATGAGGTTTATTTCATCATCAGCCTGCACGAAGGGACACACTATATCATCTTTCATCCAGACTTATGTTGTCTCTGTCATCCCCTCGCTCTGTGTGACGATGTTTTCTTTCCAAGGCATGTCTCTAGAAAACAAAGTTTGGACGCAGATCTCAATCTTAAACTTCCTAGAACAAAATTTGTTGATCCTGCTGCCTGAGAATAAATAATATCTCATCCCTCAAGCAGATGTTTTTGGGTTGTTTTCTTTCTTTTTTTTTTTGCAACTCCCTGTCATACATGAAATGGAGAAACTGAGTCACTAGAGAGTTTCATATGTGACATTTGGTTTCCTATGTGTTTCCAGAGTGAGATGAAGATCAGAGTTCTGGAGGCCAAGCACCAGGAGGAGAAACTGAAGATGCAGCAGAGACACGATGCAGATGTTGAGAAAGTAAGAATTGAAAACTGAAAGTTGTGAATAGAATACTCTTGACAGCAGCAGCTACCTTTGGTGGATGGCACAATCATAATTTCTCCAGTTGTAGTGTATGAGGATAGGCTTATTGATGTCAATACTGTCTGGGTTTCTAATGATACTGATCAATACAAAACAATAGCTTCAGGCATTAGTTTTGGGGAAATGAAAGTAAATTGGAATTCAAGCTTTAAGTTGTATGTAATAGGACATTCCCATTCCGGACCTGCATTTTTTTCATACATTTTGCATTTTCATTCACTGCATCTCATCAGGCCACCAGGATTTCAAGTGTATAAAACCCCAGTGAGTCGGTGCTTGTAGAATATCCACTGTATAACTGAAGTGTTTGTAGGGTCTTTTTGTTTCAGCTAATATGGTGAAATAACATAAAAGAATTTCAAAGGCTTGATTGTTTCTTCCGGGGGCATCTGGACGGGCAAGTCTGTTAACTCAAGCGGTCATGAAAACTAGTTAACCTGCATTACGATGCCCATCATTGACTCGTGATTCCATTTGGTGGCTAATGAAAAGGAAAAGTGTAAGTCCCCCCCCAGCCCCCCATCTCATCGCCCCGTCCCACAAATAATCAGCTCTTCAAAGCTCTTTTGTCAGCTGGTGAAAATAGCAGTAAAGCTGGTTCATTTCACACTGGATGCCCATCAGTTAGGCTGCAGATCAAGCACCTGGGATCTGTCACGTCCTCGGTAAGACTTTCCTTTGCTGCCACAGACGCTTTTAATAAAACAGAGAAAACACTCCAATTTTCCCTCCACTTTAAGATGCCCGTTGCCTCTTTGTGTTTGACAAGAGACAGGATGACAGCTAGCTCTCTCTCCCTCTCTTTAATTACGTACAGATTGCAAGTTATGTCCGATTTAATTTCCTCTGAATTTTACCCAGTATTCCTTCTAATGGCTTCAAAGGGGAGTGATTCTGGGGTGCACTCTGACGAGCTTGATGGAAGGAAGGCAAGCTAGGTTTGGTTTTAATTAGTGTCCTTATGAATAATGTATAGGCTGCTGAGAGGCTACTGGTCATTGTCCCCCTGCTTGAAATGGAGAGGGTAATGGGAGAACAGGCCTGAGTGTTGTATGCTAATGGTTGTGGATCAGTTCTGTGTGTAGTTCTAAAGTGTTTAATAACCTCAGGTGAAAAAGCACATCTTTACGTTAGCTTTCTGTTAGTATCTGACATAAAAGATGACCACCAGGAAGCAATAGATGGTATTTTTTTAAACGCCAATGAGACCAAGTTATTAGTTTTTGTAGTGAAATGTCTTTCTGTCAGTGCTAAGTGCGGAAGTATACTTGTTTTCTAACACTAGCCATTGTAGATGTGTTTTCATCTCCACTTTTTTTTTACTCTGTTCGCTGATGATATTGTTTAAAGTCATGGACATCCATGCTGGATCACCCCTACATTAGGATGTCCTATAAAAGCCTAAAATAGGCATCCTAAAAGCTGTCATTTCCCACTGTCTAGTGCACTCCCCCTACACCTGACTCTGCCTAGTTTGGTGGACCCCTAAAAAGATGACAATCTCTCTGCAGTGGTGAAATGGGGGGAAAAAATTGGGTTTCCCTAAATGTTCAGTGAACTTTGCTCCAGCAGCTCCATCCTCCTTTCATCTCCCATCCCATTCACACAGAGGATGACAAGCCCGACAACGAAGTGCACTCGGACGGAACAAAATGTTGGACAGATAAAGTCTCACAAGGTTTGGGACAGTTCTTGACGGAAAAATTGGCACTCTTACTTTATCCATTTTAGCCAGAAAATCATCTGTTGGTAAACTAGTCTGTTTTGTTCTGTAGATGGGTAATACCAGTACCATTGTCAGTTATGTTAAGAGGTTTAGATTAGCATGTTAAGCATATGACTTGATTTTATTGTCAAAGTAGGGTTTGTTAAGGTGACATCAGGACAATTCATACAGTACTTCATACCTTTACAGCACATTTCACCATCATTTTTATGTGAATTTGTTTAGAACTTGTTAGAAAATGGGAAGTAGACATACCCTTAGACCACATGTAACGTACATATGTTTGCAGATTTTGCATTTTGAACCAAAACACCTTCTTTATCGACACTGGGGAGTGATAGACTGTCATTTTATACTTAAGCTCCAACTCTCTGTTGCCTAATTAAATTAATTACTCACAGATGGCAGCAGCAGGCAGATGCAGTTACCTCATCACACCTCAGCACAGGTGGTTCGCTCAGATACCATTTCACTTCGTTAGTCTCTTTAGGATTAGATAGGTATGTGAAAGATGAAGTCTTGTCAGTCCATGCAGTGAGTCATGTAAACAAAATGCTCCATGCCCCCATAAAAAGCCAAATGCAAAGATAAGAAAAGTAGATTTTTTTGTGTGTCAAATGATCCTTGCATTGTTCACTAACAATTCTTATATAAATAAACCTTTAACTTCATCAGAAAACATTAGAGTTGTTAGTTGGAACAGCAATTCAGTTTAAAGGTGCTTTTGGAGATTTCTTGTAAACAAAGATTTGTGTTTAGGTTCAGTATTTTTTGTGTTTATCTTTGAAGTTGATCTAACATGCCTAATGCATTTTCTTCCCCATCAAAACATTCACAAAGACAATCTGTCCTAAAGCTGTGAATCCTGCTTTATTTACATTTGTTTGTTTGCAGAGCTCTTTTTCCCAGACATACTGCTGCTTCGTTTCTCCAACCTTCAAATCAGTGAAATCTAGTGCTCAGAAACTCCACGGGTAGTGGTTGCAGGTTATAGTTTTGGTGGTTGTGTGTCTTTTTTGTTTACATTTGGTTCACATTTAGTGTCTTTAAATTTAGCCCCCGTAAAAAATGTTTTACTCATCTGTCGATAGCTTTTGGTTTGTAGCTTGTATTACAACAAAAACACTTAAACAACAACCATCATAATGCACACAGGATAGCTACTTTCTCAGCAGCAAAAAAAGATGAAAATTCCCCAGGATTCATGTTAAAAGCAACAACTCTCACTCCTTAGATTCTGGACCGAAAGAATGGTGAGATTGAGGAGATGAAGAGCATGTACCGGGCCAAGCAGAGGGAATCGGAGGAGATGATCCGTAAGCTGGAGAAGAAAGGTGAGAGGTCGCGGGATTGTAGGGTTAACTGGAAGGATGTTTATGCCAGTGTCTCTGAACACTCAGCGCAAAAAGCCCCTGAAGATACAATTCCACAAGACATTGCACGGGTGTGGTGTGACACTCTCCAGCTGTGCTGCTCCATGTAAAGTTTAATTGTGTAATGTGTGCCTTTTTGCTTCGGGCTTCATTTCCTCTTTCCAGTACCTCTCCCTCTACCCTCCTCTCATTCGTATATATCTCTAAAAGCATTTGATGAGAAACGTATAAACTTGGCGAAGAGAAGCACTGCCGGCCGTTCGATAGAAGCAATATCTTTATTGACATTGATTTACTGACAGCGCATCAATGAGGGCGAGTGTAAGTCTGCCTGTGCCTGTGTGTCCATCTGTGCACTTGCCCCGAGGCAGGGCCTGACTGCTCTTTGTGTGTTTGTGCGCTCCCCCACAGTTCAAAGTGTGCTGCGGGAATCCCAGGTCATCTCCGAGAGCAAAGAGAAGCAGATTGCGGAGCTGAAGAAGATGTCGGATCAGAGCGCCGACTCCCTGAAAAACGAGTGGGAGAAGAGGGTACGAGGGAAGTTGAAGGCCTTGGTTATTCTGCAGCCCAACCCCCTGCAAGCAGCCCTGAGCCAGAGGAAGACAGTTTGATAGCCTGATACTAGAAGACTTTGCTGCTGGCTGCAATACTGCTTTAAAAATCTTTATTCTTTCATGCTGTGCTTAACTTAGTGTGTGTTTTGTTTTTTTGTTGTTTTTTTTTTTTTTTTAGATATAAAGATTTAATACTCACTGGCCTGGGTAAATTGTGTTTTCACTCCTGATAGCTCCAGCTATCTGAGCTATTGGGTCTCCGTAAGATCTTAATGAAATTTCCACTCATCTTATTGAAGTCTGAGCAATCTTTTGGAACCATTTTTCTCTGATGTAATAATAAAAAAACACTACATTTAAATTATATATATTTCCCTTGAATAAGCGAAGACATCACATGCCTGAAGAAGCAGATTTAATGAGATGAAAATTGTTAAAAGAAAGGGCGACATAAGAAGTAAAGCGAGCTGGTCATGCAGATACGGGGGAAAGACGTGTGACTCATATGTTGTCATTCTGTGCTCTCCCAGCTGCATGCTGCTGTGACTGAGATGGAGCAGGAGAAGTTTGAATTGCAGAAGAAACACACTGAGAACATCCAGGAACTGCTGGAGGACACCAACCTCCGGCTGGCTAAGATGGAGGCTGAGTATAATGCTCGGTCGCAGGCCATTGTGAGTAAAAGCGCTGGTGCACCAGTTTAAGAATTGGATATTGTTCATGCTGAAGGAACATTACCCTTTGTGCACACATTGTATTTCCTACACCCTTTGTGTGTGTATGATACAACTTTGCATGTGCTGTTCTTCAAATAGTAGCAAGCTATAACAGTTTGAAGATTTTCTAAGTTTACTCAGTCCTCTTTAAATACGATTTAACTTGGATTGGTATGCTCATGTTTATTCCACCTGTCTTTGATCATCACTTTTGACCACAGGGAGTGAGCTTGAGTGCATCGTCAGACATTGCATTCACTTCCTGCTGTTTAGGTGGTTCAAGTTAAACAGCAGCAGGAGATTTAAGTGTTCAGACACTTCATGTGGGCAGATTATTTTCCATACCCGACTTTCACTGGAACAAACAGGATTGTGGGTGACACGATAGATATATTTTTGCATAAAACCCTTGCCTTGTTTAGCTCTAAGGAAAATGTACACGTCTGTCGCACCTCTAATTATAAAACAGTGACCCACGCTACTCTGTGGCTCAAATAAACAGAGACATCCTGTAACCTCCGGGTGAGAATGACTCCCATGTTATCTTCATGAAGGCCTTTGATCCAAGTGTCTTATGTATGGCAATGGTTGCATGCACACGTACATACACACACCTCCCACAGCAATAGCTTCTTTGATGTTGTATGAAAGGACTTTGCTTTTATGTGGGATGGTGCACATTTCATTAGTGGGCATCATCAACACCAGAGGCCAGTCCAACGAGCTGCCTCATAAATAGTATTGTTATCAGTATCAGCATTCATGGCCCGTCATATGCGTCACACATACACACACATATTGCTTCTGGCTTTAATCTGTCAGCAGGCCCACATTTAAGAGGCATCAAACAGTGGACAGTGCAGGGCCGCCGATAAGGCCCCTCTTTTAATAATTAAGGACACACAAGGCCCCAGAGAATGAAAAGAGCCCTCTGTCACTATAAATTAGCTGCTCTCCTGCTGTGAGTTTTGAGCTGACCTACACACATACACATACTCGTGCCTTGTGTAGGATGTTCAAAGTAGACTTTCAGGTGAGTTGCTACAGCACCCCTGTGTCGTGGTGGGTGTCTCTAAGCTTAATCCCCTAGAATCAGTGTTTTCTTGTGTTCTTTTCTTATGAAAAGCCGTCTTACAAGTATAAAACCTTCAAGATATCAGCCAGAAGAGCTTAGTTTATTCAATATGCAGACATTTTGTGCTCGTAGAATATTCAGTTCTCCTCCTTTGACCTTGTAGCTAGGAGCTCCACTAGTTCCGTGCTTGTGGTTTGCGCAGTAAACGATGCTATACGCTCGCCTGTTTCAGGTCACTAACACTCCTCTATGTACTGTGTGGGGTAGATGTAGCCGCTAATAAAAGTTCAAACCCAGGACACGATGTGAAAAGTTTGCTCGGCTCACATGAATGTATGCAAGCCAAGACAAACTCAGATTGATGATTCATGTTCATTCAAATACAGCTCATTGGATCTGGTTTAAGAACAACGAAATGAAGAATGTTCATCTGCCCATCACTACCTGGTTGGATTTCTATCCAAAGCGGATCAAAGATCTCACAAGGGGCTTACAAATATGTCAGATGTTGTTATTTTTGGACGTTATCTATGCGCAGGTCAGAACAGTTAGAGTGGCTGAGAGGGTGTTTGAAAATAAAGACAAGCCAGTATCTGTCTGGATATTGCACCAGCCAAACTCTTGACTGTAGTCCATGCATGTCCATATCCAAATGATAATGGAGGCATGATTACCTACCTACTAGCTAGTATTTTGTTATCTTGTGTTTCTGGGAGTGTGTGTAACACAACTGCAAAATTATCTCTCAAATTTTTATTGTTTATGTTGTGCCTGAAAACTAAAATGACTTGAAATCAACAGTGTCTGCACAAAGGCATAATTGTGTTGTGATATCAGCGTTAAAAAAGACATATCTGACCGCCCTGTGAAACAGTCATAGTAAAAGAGGAGTAAACAAACTTGTGGGAGGATTTGTTTGACACACGTTCCACAAGTCCAAAGTCTTCTCTGTCTCCCTCTCTTATGTCTTCTGTCAGACTTTCTCCTCCACTCGCTGCTCGCCCTCTAATACCAGAATTTAAAACGCAACACGCATGTGTACACAGAGCCTGACAGGCCTCAGGAGATGAGTGATGCAGCCTGTCTTCCAGTTGCTGGCTATAGTTCTGATGAAAAAAAAAACTGTAAAAGGTCATCCATCACTCTGTATGACTTTTTTTTTACCGCAAATTACATGTTTTTTTCCCCCCATCTTCAAAGACTGTATCGCTTCTAAATCTCTGAAGGGGAGCAGAGCTCATAACGTAGCTTGTGCAGTCTGTACTTCACACCTTGTAATTCTCCTTCTAAAACACCTAATTAGGGGGGCGTAATTTGCTCCATCTGAGTGTGTCCAGGTGTGCCCAGTCCAGCCTTAGTATGGAGAGGTGCCTCTTCTCATCTCCTGCCAGAGCTAAGTGTCAGCACGCGTCCCAGCACAACACAGGCCCCTTGTTCCTTTTCTTAGCACCCTGCACTGCTAACACAAAGACAGAAATCTTTCTCACCAGCCTTGCCGGGCGCTGCTCTCATACACTTTTCAAACACACCGCTCCCTCCTCTCATTCCATCTCCTGTCATCGCCGACCTCTGTCATCATCTAGATGGACTAGGTCGCTCCATCTTTAATCAGCGCCCCATCATCGCCTTTATCAGCCTACCCACACTGCATTCCATGCTGACACACACACACACACACACACACACACACACACACACACACATACACATGTGTACATGCCTTGGGACCATATGCAGAGGGGGGACGTCTCTTTTCATCAAATCCCTGCCGGAAGAAGTTGTCTGCATCAGCTAAACTTTGATCATTGTCTTTACTGAAAATCAGAATCCCAGTTTAAACTTTTGTCATTTGCCACATTGAACAATGTTGGCACACAGTGAGGTCCTCTAATTTCAGTTTCTGCAGATTTTGGAAGACAAGTTAAAGTTACACAGGAGATTTGAGAAACTTAATTTACAGAAATAGTCAACTGTGTTTATTATTTTAATTGTATGTTAAACATCAAATTGAACGAGTTATGTCTTTTTACCAGAAGTGTGTAGCATGTTTTTACAAGTGCATGTTTGTCCTGGAGAACATGAAATGCACCAAACACAACTCTTCTCAATACACCATGTTTCTTGCTGGGTTTATAATGCTCAGTGCAGGAGAGTTGTGTGACATGTTTTTATTTTGATGGACAGCTCACTCTGGTCGCAGAATGTTTTTTATGCAGCTGAAACTCCAATAATCCTGTTACAGTTGGAGTGCCTTCATTGTTGTCTTTTGTGTCCATTGGGGGCAAGTTATGAATATGCAAACGCATAGTGACATTTAGCCATCTTTCAATTAGACAGCCAAAAAGCAGGAATTGCCTGTGTTGCCTGTTTTGCTGTGAGTTGTCAGAATTGGGGCAAAAGGTGAAATACAAGCTTGGAGTTACAGCTCTAGAAACTTTCCAAAGGCACAGCAGTCGACTTAAAAGACTGCTACAGTTGAGCTTTTATAGGCTATATGAACAAAACAGAATATTTTCACTTGATAGGATCTTTCCCTGTGTAGTATTGAAAGGGTTTCTGCTGTTTTGACCTTTGCTACCGTTAAAGAAGATGTTTTGTTTTTGAAGGCTCACAGATCTTTGGAGAATAATGGTGCAAAACAACTCCTAGCTTTAGACTTGAGCATAAAGGCAAAATATAACTTACTTCTTAACTTAAGCTGGAGGTACATATGGTTTAGAAGCATAATTCTTTCATTTTTATTTTATAAAATCATTTTATAAGTCAGTCAGTGATCAAATCATTGAGGGGCCCTGCTACATTGTTGATCCATATTAGTGGCCTGTGTCTGATTTCACTATGGGAGCCTGCTGTCCTCTGACCCATGTCATTTTCTCAGGCTAGTGCCCTCAGCAGTTCAAGCTTTAGTGGGTTCTGTCTGCTTGTGGTTCAGGAGCAAACGGTGCGTGAGCTGGAGCTGCGGGTGAAACAGCAGTCAGTGGAGGTGGAGAAGGGCAATGTGCTGCGTCAGAAGGTGACACAGGAGAAGGCCCAGTTGGAGATCCACATTGCATCCATCAGCGCCGAACTGCAGGAGGCCAGCAGACGGTCTGTGAAATAGAGATTTATCAAATAACTTCAAGGTGCATCTAAGGTGCCAAGAAATCCTTTTGAATGCACTGAGATAAAACTGCAGCAAGTGTTTGTAATTATTTAATTGATGACGCTGAAACAGATCAGCGTAGTTATTAATAACCACTCTTTTATGCTCTTCTCAACTCTCCACAGAATTATGATTCTGCAGAAGGAGAAGGAGGAGGAGAGTAAGCAGCATGAACAGACTGTGCAGAAGCTCCTAGCCAAACATGAGGCCGACATTAGCCACTTGCATCAGGAACATGCTCTGTCTGCTGCGAAGGTCTGCACCACTTTTGAAATGGACTTTCCACATGACTCTTTATACTAGCCTGCGAAATTTACTGTAGATTGATGCAAAATACAAAATTGCACCAAATTCAACTCTGTGTCGTACCTGTTTCCGCTTTTTTTGCCTACTCCAGGCCTCTGATGTGATAGGGGACTTTGAGAAAATTGTTGCTCAGCTCAAACAGGAGCTTCTGGACAACGAGCATCGAAGACAGCAACAAGTCCGGGTATGCGCACGTGCAACTCATCTTAACCCTTTAACACTTGAGCCCCAAAACAGGGTGCCTGGATGCATCTTATTGTAAGGGCTGTACAAGCTTCAGAAAATGTGCTAGTAAACTGTACTTTTGCTCTTTTTTTCAGAACTACTTAAACTTTCATTATCTGGCATGTTTTTCAACATTACTATAGGTTTTGAGTAAGAAATATATGTTTAAATGCAAAGAAAACAAAAATCAGGATTGATTTTTTTCATGTTTTTACAGAATAATTCATTTGATTAGAACATTGTAAACTTCAAATTTAATTTATTTACAGTTGTACATAAAGGGTTTTGAGTCCTGAGGGGTGTTTCACAAAGCTCGATTAAGGGAAAGCCTATCTTATATTGATAAGTCTGGCTCATGTAAATAAAGAAGAACATGGTTGATTTAGAAAAATAAATTAAAATAAAATAAAAAGAGAGATCTGACATAGAAAAAAAATCATAATAAATAAATAAATAAATTGAAAATGTTTCTAGGACAGAGCATCCCACCGTGTGAATACAGTAATCCCTCGCTATATTGCAGATTTTATGTGGAAACATATCTAAATACATATCAGGGATTTTTTATGCAAACATATCCAATATATATCACAGATTTTTCACTGGTTTGCGGACGAATCTTATCTGAAATCTAACAGCTAAGCCTCAAAATGTCCGCCTGGACTTTTTTTTTAGCTTATTTTAACTATTTGCGGGCTTCCCAGTGAAATGACACCATATCGACTATAAAGAGCAATGTCTCAGCTTTCAGAAACCGTTGGAATCTTTCCAAGCAAATCGTTAATTAATTATGATGCAAACGTGTCTGCGCCGACACGTTTGCTGATAAGGGGTTAATGCTAATGGTGCTGTTTTTGTGCAGTATCATCTCAGCATTACAGTATTGTTTTATCTCTATCTCTGCTCCCTTGCAGGATCAAGGGATAAAGTTTCAGCAGGAAAAAGATGAACTGCAGATCAACTGCGAGAGACAGGTAGCGTCTACTTGCTCCACCAGGAAAACTGATCCACCGAGCTCCATAGCTGTCGTTGCATTAAAACAGCCCTGGACAAAGTTATTACGGTCAAGTGGAGATCAAAGCCTGAAGTCACATGTTCCTTTTGGTTCCCTTTACTTTCAGATTTTATGTCTGTTCTCGTAAAATCAGAGCCTGTGATTAACAGGTAGATGTAGGGCTGGACAGAGAAGAAAGAGGAGGATTTATAATTTAGCATAAGAATTATCAAGCAAAGAAAGTTAAGAATAGAAAGCAAAATCCAAATAAACTTGTAGAGTCACTCAGAAGAAAAGAGGACAGTCAAAAAGGACATTTTCCTAAGTATGTACTGTCAATGTACCGGGACCTACAGTTAATTGCCCCCTCACCCTGGTCTTTACTTTTTGAGAGACCCTCTTCAAAGTCATAGAGCAGCTGTAAGCCATATAGTGAGGAGACCATTGTTAATGATCTGAGCTTGGCCAGACCGGTCCTGGCCAGACTTCTCAGGTGAAAATCAGGCTTTAAAGACCTGCTGCACCTGGGTCATCTTCAAAGTGCCACAGTTGTAATATGTGTGCCGGTGGCAAGTTGGCATATGAAGGGGCCCCTCTGGCTGATACACCTGCAATAACTTAGCAGGTCTCTGTGTACTTCATTCAGGGTCAGGAAGAATTTAAATAATGCTTTTCTAAAAGAAAGTCAGGGGTTTGGTTTTGATGTATTTATGTTTTCCTCAAATGCAGTCTCGTTTTCATGTTGTCCTTGCATTATGCCTTTTTTCTACCTTATTGTCTTTTTTGTTTTACTTACTTCTGCAAGGTGACAGGAGATAAAAACAGTGATAGAAAGAGGAGAAGGTCGTTCATATTATTTGTTTATTTGTTTCCCCTGGAAAGATTCTTCTTTCCACTCCTTAGGAGTGGTAAATGAGACACATGAAGGAGGCCAGAGTGTGGTATCTGGACATGAAAAGGGCCCATATGGCAGCCATAGATCCACAGTGAGAGGCCCTGTATGCAGACAGATAGACTCAGATGGTACTTTTGATGGGGTGATAGAGAGAACAGACGAGACCAGATGTGCAAGGTCACAGGCAGGAGAGTTTTGCTGAGTGATGTTTGATGTTGTCTGCTGTTGCACTCACTTACACCTCTTTCTCTCTCCCCCTCAGGTTTCAGCAATCCACAGTGAGGCAGAGCGAGAGAGAACCGAGGCCAAGAGGAAAATAGCCAAACTAGAAGATGCACTCAGGTACAATAAGAAAGACCAAACCGAAAGTGTTGTTTATTGATATGGTGCATTCAAGTGGTAAAGTTCTTGAAACTGTGTTCAATATGAATGAACAAAAAATTTTATTTAACGTTAATTACAGAGTCAGAAACTACAAATGCTACTATCTATTTTTTTTTTCAAGGGACAGATGATCATTGCATTTTTAGTACATCACCCAACACTAGTGCTCATATAGTCTGAATATAAACGAATTCAGCCATATCTCTCTTACATTACATTTTACACAATAATTACATTGGTGAGCTCCAAATTCTATGTATTAGTGTGTCTGTGTGTGGTCCTCCTCCTCCCTCCCTCTTGGCCCAAAGATTTGCCAGCGTGTGCTAATGTGCATGTGTTTTGCAGTTGACACGGATCACGAGCTGGAGCAATGAGCCTTAGAGATATAATAAGAGTGGAATACAGTCTGGGAGACATTTGGTCAAGGTGTGTGTATGTGCATCTGTGTAGAGATTCTGCACAAAACTGATCGTTATCTAAGAACATCATCAAAACACAAACACGGTGATAGTGCCCGGGGTCATCTGATGGGAATATAGACAAATTTTCTGCTTTATTACTGTTTGTACTAAAATTGCCCCCTTTGGTCACGGAACTTCCAACATACATAACACTAGCGGACCATTTATTTTACAATTATTAGTATCACTCATTTAAGATGCCTTGACTTTGTGGCTTCAAACTTTATTAGAGTTGTTTATGTCTGCGGAGTTGAGTCTTTGATCATAAGAACAGTGTGTATGAATTCTGATTTAAGGTGGAGTTTGGTTTTAACAAGCCAACCCTTGCACACTCGCTTTGATCTTTTTTTTTTTTTAACTGCGAGTCGTACGGTTAGAGCTGAGAGCCTGGAAACCGTGATGAAAAGTCATACAGATCAGAGCCTCACGTGTGATAAGCATTTGTGTTGTCTCAAAGAAGGCAAGCAAACTTTGTCCTGCGTTATGAATCAGCCCGTCACTGCAGTAAAAAGCTGAGGAGAATACCATGTCACTATAGATGAAGAAGATGATAAAGAAAGAGATGGAGTCAGTTGATATATACATTTAGCAAGAAAGAAATATGACTTGCTGTAGAATAAAAAGTGTTGTAGCAATCTAATTCAGAATAACTTCAAGCTGCTTTAACCAATATCTTTATCTCAACAATTATTCAAATGATCATGTGGAACCTGTTGTGGGGTTGCTCTTTGTAATGAGCCCACGGACAATAATCACAGCAGACAGATACAGTTAGTTACAAGCTGGTGAATAAAGTTGTGCATTTAGCAGGTAAACAGCCAGATGCTTCCCTCGGGAATTGGTGGCGAACAGAAACAGAACTAAAAGACTGAAATCATGTGGCCAGAAACACAACAAATGCTAATATTACTTTATGTTATCTGGCTGTGTAAATAGGATAATGTTTACTCACCTGTCCACCCAATATATGATATTATGTTAGTGCTGGCCCCAAGTGCCCCCAAAAACTATTAATGGTGTTTAATGGTTATTAATTGTCCCCTTTGACAGTAGAACTTTGAACATTTTTTTTCAAAGCAAAATATGTACATGTGTAACTAATGAGGGTATGAGTGGATTAGTCCAAGATTAAGTCATTCTGCAGAACCAAATGCAAAAACAAGCAGGCTCGTCTAAATGCAATGTAGGCTTCATTTATTAATGAATTAATTCTTTACTACACCTGCACTTCTGCTATAACATGTTAACATGTCTACTGTGAAAAGGCTCTACTTTGTGCTACTAGATACTTTTTAAAGCAGCTATGGGAATGTTATATAAATATTACACAAGGACTGAAATTATTCATGCATGAGCGAGTCAGATGATGATAACTCTGCTAATTCTGCTTCAATTTTCAAACTTTTAAACCTATTTTATGCACTTTTGATAATTACTAACATTAACTGCTCTTTAAGTAGACCTAATTTTTATTCTCCATGAATATTTACATTACCCATCGCTTCCCTCCCTCCTGAACTACACTACACACTCTGCTCGGTCTTGACTTCAACAGACTCCAGCCAATCAGCCAACCAACCAGTCAGTACATTCCACTGACCAATTAATCCCAAACAGGACTTGGTCACAAGCAGATTACAGTTTCCTTTTTCTGCACAATTAAGCACAACGCCCATTCAGCAACCTCATCATCGAGTTCCAGCCAAACACGGCCAAGGCCACTTGCAGTGCCATCACTCCCCTTGAGAGGTTTTCAACTGTTTGTCATAATATAATTGCAGCCCAGACGCAGCAGATTACAAAGTACGGCTTGAGCATGGCTGTATTTGCTTTTTTCTTTGGTCCTCATCAATGGCCCAAGGCACACTCAGTGTCTTAGCCAAACACTTTTTAAATGGCCTCTAAAACAAGGATAAATCTTTCTTCTCGTGAATAAGAAGTTGCATTAAGCTGTAGGACATGCTTATTATTACTTCTCCTTTGTGCTTCTGTCTTTGAAAACAACATGAAAATACATTTTTCAGTTTTGAGGCGATTGGTATTCAGAGTAAGGATCGCAAAGGGACATTGATGGTTGGGCCCGCGTATTGTTTGCGCTTGTCATTGTCAGCCCAGCAACAGAGGACAAGCTTAAACGCAGCAGACAGATCTGTTGGTGCATAAATTATCCTTGTTGTTAGTATCAGTAACGAGCCAGTCATTCCCTCGTTTAGTGTTAAACACTGAGAAACGGCAAGTGGTCCATCGGGCTCTCTGCTAATTAAGTACTCAGGCTCTATACACGCACACACACATGCACACACTAAGCAGTCTGATGTCTGCTACCTGCCTGCTGTCGTGGCAACATTGACGGCCTTTAAAGGCGATCCAGGAGAACTTCAAAGTCAAAGCAAGACCGCACGCAGGGGTGTGTGTGTGTGTGTGTGAAGATGGGAGGACGGATGATGAAATTAAACAAGCAGAACTGCTCAACATGCCTCCAATGTGCCAGATACTGTGCACTGTGTTATAATGTCTATTTTATGTGTTTGTTAATCCACGCAATCTCCTGTTGGTAGATATCAACAACGACCCGTTAATAATTATAAGATCATGTTGCAATCTTTTATTCCTTCTTTGTTTAAGTAGGACAGCAGATGATGAATATGTTGGCAGCTCTGATTATCGTACATAGCATATACAGCTGTTATCCACACCCCTTTCTTTCTGTGGTTTACACCCACAATTCCTTTCCGGCATTCAAAGAAAATCACCCCGTCCTGCCATGCAAATAAGCATTGCTGCGTCAATTTGAGTTCCAGGTCTGTGTTACTATAGCAACAACAACAGAAAGCACTACAAAGCTTTGCAGAGAACAAGTTTCTCTCCTCTTCTTTCATCCCAACGTGCCTCAGATCATTACAGGGCATTAGCATAGAGATGGAGAGATGTACCACAGAGGGAGGGGGGGCCGGCGAGAGGGGGAGCTCATCTGGGGAACAGCTTGCCTGCTTTTGCAACAGTGACCTCCAAATCACAATTTAACAACATCAGAAAATCACCTGAATGGTTAAAGCTGGGAAAAAGAAACACAGCTGGTCTATTTCGAGTCTATGGCATTTCTCTCCCCATGAAGAGGATTTTCTTTTTTTTTTTTCTTTCTTTTTTTTTTCAGCCCTTACCATTTCAGTTCTCCTTCCTGCTGGCTTGCCACCCAACTGGCATTATCAAAATCGCGTGCCTGCTAAGGTGTGGTGCAAGGTTGTCGCAGCTCTGACTGTGTCTCAGCAGTAACTTCTGCTCAGTTTGATCGTTTACAGTTTGGAGTGGCAGAGGCAGCCTCTGCTCCAGGCAGCTTGCAGGGAAAATGTGCTTGCCTTTATGAGAGGCTAACACACCGGCTGTGTGAGCGCCTGTCCAAACCTGAGCACACACCTGGGCTGTGGTGGTATGCTGACTTCACACCAACTCTTTTATTCTGTCATAAACATCCTTAATTTAAAGTTTCTTGTTTTTCTACTGTTTAAATTATCTTTCTTTTTCTTATGTGTGTACATATCACACTTCACATCACACACCACCAAGCTAGTGTTTGATTTTTTTTAATCAGCCCTTGAGACATTAACAGTCTCTCTGCTTGGGAAGTAATTAATTTATGTGTGCATGCCTGTGTGTCATTGTTTGTCTCCTTCCCGGCATGCCCACATGCTTGCAGTAGATAGTGCCCCTCTACTCTTAAAGGTGTAGGATGCACCTAGTGTGTTCTTTCATGTTATTTTCTGTGTGTGTATGTGAGTGAGTGCACGTGCATACCCTACATCTCTGTGTGTCTTTGAAGTGGTCTTATCTTTCTCAGCATTCCTCTCCCATGACAGGAGGGATGGAGGGAAGCAGGGGTGGTGGTCCGGAGAGGGACCAGAGGTAGCCGATCAGAGGCTGTGCAGCCCTGCAAACCCCCACTTAGTGTTGAGGTGCAGGAGCAGGTGGAGGTATGGATCCTGAATATTGAACAGCTTCACTAGAGCTCAATATTTACTCCCATAGCAACTGTTCTGAAAGTGGAGGATGGAGATGGGTTAACCGCCTGCTCAATAGCGCAGATCTGGTAAAAGGAAAATGGTAAATAGCTCTTTAACTGGGTCCTGTAGCCAAGGTTCTCCCAGTTAAAGGACAATTACATCCTTACATACCCCTCCCCCCAAATAACAAGGAGCTAAGATATCAAGAAGGGCTAAGCACAGCATCAGGTATCACTGTGGGGATGTCTAATGGAGCTAAAGTCAAGACCGTCTTCTTAAATACTGAATTAAATGGATACATAATGAGGCATATATTAAGTTTCTCTTCTGGAAAAAAAAGGTTATGCTAGCATTTAGTTTATTTGATCATATCACTTGATATGTGCCCCTGATTGATAATACTGTGAAGTTTTCATGGTGTAATGACTTTAAATGATTTTAAATGCTTTGCCCTGCCCACATGATTATCACACATAACCTTATTTGACATTTTTACATTAAGCCAGCTCTCTTACAAATGTGCGCTGACAGTATGAATTATTACCACAGCAGGCTCACTTAATTCATGCACTGCAACAACTCAATCTCGATAGATTTCCTTTAGGGCTTTCACTGTTTCATTAAAAACCTCCCAGCTTCATTTTCCATTGTATAATGTTTGGGATATGTAAATACAGTATGTTTACTTTAGGGACTCGTGCCGAGTTAATTTAGCATATTATGCTGTAGTCTGCATAATTCATGAAGCCAAATAGCATCTAAATGCACAGCGAAGGCAAGAAAATCCCTCTTCCAAAGCATGTCATGAGTGAGATCTCTTTTCTTCTTTAACTCTAAGCATGTTTTAAAGTAACACCATACCATCTGGTACCTCTCTCTGCTGTAGGCATGGTTTAAGATGCATCTATACAAAAGATAAATTGCATCTTTAATTCAGCATATTAAAACCATACTCAAGCAGAAAAGGGTCGTATGGAAATATTAAACAACTAATTTTTTCCACAGTGAAACCAAATAAACTCCAGAGCCATTTTGAAGGATGAGACAGACATCTAGCATCTCTTTTAGTTCTGGTCTCACCCACATGTTTATCCACCCACATAGTGGTACTGTCAGCCTGGGCTGCACCAGATTCCTCTTCATCCTTTTCTGCTTCCTTAGGGTGTTTAGTTGGCTTTAGCTCACTAACTAGCACGAGGGAAAGTCACAGGCTTCACCCACAGTGTTGATAGCAGTGCACAAGCTTCAAAGGAGGCAGTTTAGATAGATGGATTGAAATGTCATCCGTCATGTCCACCAGCACTTGAGCAAGGCACTAAGCTCTCACTAGCTCTTTAACATCTAAGCTTTCTTTGAAATTAATTAGGGCTAAATAATCTTCATTGATGACTGATTATTTTAGAAAATGGGGAAAAAACAAAATAGAAACTGTTTTCAAGGTTTTCCAGATTTCAAGGTGGTGTCTTTTTATACTGTTTTGTCCCACTAGCAGTTCAAATCTGCAAAATATTTAGTTTACCGTCATAGAAGACGACCATGGAAAATGCTCGCTTTTGAAACCTTAAGAACAGTTGAAACCAGGGTGAATTTTTGGCATTTCGAAAATAGCTGTCAATTCTGTTACTGGAACAAATACTGAAAAAGTAGAACAAAGCACAGTGAGGTTTAAACTCAGTTTAAGAGTTATCGCTTGTGTAAAGTTGACTTGTTTTCAAGGAGGCTGGTAGCGACACTAGAGGGAAACTGATGCTACAGTGAGAGACGGATAATGATAATCATGTGGCCATTTTGTTTCACATCTTGATGTGAAATACTGTTTATAAAGCGGCCACATTTGTAGGCTGTTCTAAAGCCATCAAGCTCAATGATTCTTTGTTTTCTCTGTTTTCTACTCCGTCTTTTTAACTCTTTCTCTAACTGTCTTTAATATTATCTTAGCCTTGTGCTGTGTCTCTTTTGTGTTCACTTATTTGTGGTCTGTCTCCCATTCTGTGTCTGTTCTGTGTTTTTTTTCTCTCTCTCTCTCTCCCTTTCTCTTTCTCTGGGGATGCGGATGAAAACCAAGCCTGTTTTATTTTTTCTTCAGAGGGCGCTGAATATTTCAGTTTTGCATTTTCTCTCTCTTTTTTGTGCTCCCTCTTTTTTCCAGGCCCCTTTGATGTGTCTGTGGATTCGTTATCATTCCGTTTGGATGAGCTCACAGACGCAGTCGCGCAGGCACTCGCATGCACACCGCGGCGTGCGCACACTCTCACTCTCTAGTCTTTTTATACTGGAGACCAGAGGCATCCACATGGCGAGCGTGCTCTCTAGTCTGTTTGTCAGTCTTTTCCATGCGCCGCTCCACCCACATCGCGGCCCATACAATTCTTAAATACTCTGCTTACATGAAAAGAATATTTGCATAAGCAATTACAGTTGGCTCTGTGTGCATTAACTTTAATGTGTACTCTTGTATTAACTGTGCGTGCATGTAAATATATACAGTAACTTCCTTGTGTCTGTGTATACAGCATGTGGTGCACAGGCAGCACGTGGCATTGTGCGGTTAGGGCAGTCCGGAAAACGCCGGCATCCCTGCTCCCCTCCTGTCTGCCAGGCGGCTGGATGGCGGAAGCTCTTTCACCCTTTCTAGCACAAACACTCCTCTCTCCTCGCCTCCCTCTCTTCCTCCCCTTTAAACAGCCGTTTAGGATTGAGGGATGAGAGGACTTCCTCTTTAGAGAAGGCACATCTTTAATTTGAGCCTCCTCTCCTTCCACTTTTCTGACCAGAGATCCATTTAAAGCCAACGGGCCGCCCTGGTGCTGGCACCCCTCTCCTTCCTTACCCTCTCTGTTTCTCTCTGCCAGGCCTCCCTGAGTCTTTTTCTCTGTCCTCTCATCTCACCCTCATTGCTCTGTTATTGATGGTGACATGCTGTCTACTACTCTAGTGACCACACACACACTTGCAAAAAAACACACACCCACACACCGAGCTATTCTCCGAGGAATCACTGAAGGTGCCATGTGTTCACCTGCTCTCCTCGGCTTTAGAGCATAATACGTTTCAGTCTGTCACATACTTGAAGTCAGCTGCAGTGAATTTTTCGGTGTATCCTCAGAGGTATAGGCCCAGCAGCCAGCTCCAACTTAGTCATAGCGCATTCCTCGAGTGGAGTTGTCAGTCTCACATAGAGTTTGGGACTGTGGCTCACGAACAAAGGCCCATATACACGCACGTGCGCGCACACTCACTCGCTCCAGCGTCTCTCAAGCGAAACACACACCCAATTCATTTCTGCTCGGCCTTGGAAGTTTAAAAAACTTGCTATTTCTGTGACATCCCCTTTTCCATCTTCCTCTCTCTTTTCCTCTGTCGTTCTTTTTCCATCTCAGTCTCTCCACATATCCTTTGTGTCTGTCTGAGCCCGGAAGGCAGTCATGCAACGAGGCTGATTAATAATTACAGAGTACACAAAATTGGGAGAGAAGGGGAAAAAAAACACAATTTCTTTGTCGTTTGATGCCCGACATGAGAGAGACCAAAATTACAAAGAGACAGAACCCTATAAAGAGGAGAGAAAGCTTGCACATTCCTTTTTCAATCCTCTGCCTCTGTTCTTTGCTTTTTTTATTGCCTTTTTTTCTTTTAGCTGTTTTTATCTCATTTCTCTGTTTCTGTTTTTTCAATCACTGTTTTATCGTCATGAACACTTGGAATTGTTGCTTTCATTATAGTGACTAATAATTTAACAAAAATGCAAACTTCCTTAATGTGCAGCTTCCTGTAGCTTCCTGTGCAGATACAATTTGTTTTCTTAAGACACGTGTGTCTCTGTAGGTGTGTTCATAGAGCTGCCTGCTACGTTTTCATGGCTGTTAATGGACCGTGTCCTTTATGAACTACAACATGCGCGTGTGACAGTCATCCTGCTTTGTGAAATACAGATAAATGTTTGGAGACCAGCACGTTACTCCTCCCCCGCCACCCATGGTGTGTTGTAATTTTGCAATAGCTGTACTTCTAATTGGTTTTAAGTCTCACCCACTGGCCAATAATTCAGTCTTCCCTCTGCTTGTCTGTCCACAGGGAATAATTATCCATACAATGTTTGAATCTTAATTTACAAGGGAACAGGAGAAAAGCACATCCACACGCACACACACATGCACACACACACACACACACACACACACACACACACACACACACACACACACACACACACACACAC
>JAOXYL010000045.1:11117887-11132032 GCA_028564955.1 Terapon puta
CACACACACACACACACACACACACACACACACACACACACACACACACACACACACACACACACACAGTGTTCTGTAGATACTTCACACTCTGTTCCCTAGCCAACATTGTCATTTTTGGTGCATTAATCAGAATAAGCGTCTTCGATGGTTTCTGTAGCTGTTGTGGTGAACTGGAAGCTGCAGCGGTATTTGTGTCTTTGCTGCCCTGAAGAACTGCCTCATTTTGTGTTGTGGTTCTGAGTTGAACAGCCTTTCATTCTGTGTGAACTTGTGAAAAATGCATCAGTTGGTTAACTTTCAGTGACCATCACCTGGGATATTACTACATTATACTGCACTATTCAGAAAGAGCATGGACATGAGTGCAAAAAGTTCATTTTTGTGAGTCAGAGCAGGATAAAACAGCCTGTTTTTTCTTTGTACTTGGTCAAAGAAACACACAGCAATTTTTAGTTTAAAAACCCCAGTTTCATAAAGTTATCCTCAGTGTAGCTCCCAGTGAAGCATTTTTAATCATCTTTAAGTATTTATCATAAGACATTCATTGTATTGGACTTGTTAAATTGTGGTGTGTCTCTGCGCTTGAAAAAGAAAATACAGATTTATTTTCAAATACTACACAACATAGTTCTCACTTATTTGTTCAGTGCTTCATACTTAGCTAATATCTGTAACCTTATCTGCCGTATATGGTCTATATTTCAACACGCAGATTTTCAGGTGGTTTAAAAAAATAACACCTTCATGCTCTTCCTTCATTCCAAGCGCTGTCGTTCTTTCTACCGTCTTTCCTCCACCCCAGCACACACTCCTGTCCCCGCACACCCTCCGTGGGTTTGGCTTGACAGCTGCTTGCTACTGCTGTATATGATGTTGTGGCTGGGCCTCCCGGCTGGGTGCTGACAGCTCTCAGTATGAGGCTGTCCCTCTTAGTGTGCCTGTCAATCCGCCCAGCCTGCAACTCCATGACCTGACATTTGCCACTATACCTGCATGGAAGACACAAACACACCAAGACACACCAACCTTGGTGTCTGAGGTGATATGTTTGGTAGAATTGTATGCCAAAGTGACTTTCCCTTCCCTCTGCTCTTTTCTAATAAAATCAAATGACAAGAAATATAAAGAATAGTCATATTCATTCTGCAAAGATGCCATCCAGAAGGTTTTGAAAATGTTATTACGTATGTTCAGATGTCACCACGAGCACACAAACCTTTCAGGGTTTGTGCTGTATGTGGCACATAGCAGAAAAAAGGCAGTTTCTACATCCATCTTTCCATTTTATGTTTTTCTTCTGGAAAGCTAACTACTGTTTTCAAAAGTTCTATAAAAATAGAGGTCACTTACATTCGTAACAAAGCACTGCAGTTGCATTTCTATGGCTTCATATATTCATTTGTGTGCGTGTGTGTTTGGTTTAAAGGGAGATGGAGAGCCAGCTGGACCGAGCCAGGGAGAGCCAAAGGCAGCAGATCCAGCAAGCAGATATGGCACTGGAGCAATTCAAGAAACAGGTGGAGCTCAGCTCTGAGAAGACATATGCTGACATGAAACTCCAGGTCTGACACACACACTCACACACACACCCACTCCTCACATATCCGCATAAAGCATAAAAAAACACAAACTCAGTGTTTGTTAACAGAAAGCAGCATCCATACACACCTGTTTTCTATTATAAGTGTATCCAGTCAGTCTCTGATAGCCATGCATGTACTCCACATTAATCCTGTACACTTTTGCTTCCTGTTGTGAGCATTTACACAGACACACATAATGTATGCCCTTTTACTCAAACACTTGTTCATGTTTGCTTTACCAGAAAGGGAGTGAGCTGTTTGACAGGCAGTAACCGAGACAATGCAGACATGCATACACACACACACACACACACACACACACACACACACACACACACACACACACACACACACACACACACACACACATTTTGCAGTTGCAGAGACACAGCCTGACCACAGATGCAATAGGGCGCCACGCTGGCTACGCTTAAATTCCTCCCCCTTTCTCCATCTTCTTCCCTCCTCCTCACTTCCCCTTTAACTGCTCCTATACTGAAAAATCTATAAGTGAGAGCAGAGAGCATCATCATCTCGAGGCCATCTTCGCTCGTTTAGTCAGTCAAAATAAATGAAATGATTTACAATCCCGCTCATTAGGCAGGTGCACTTTATCCCTCTGCTACCACACATTGACCTCACTTCCTCACTCAGTGGGCGTGACGTGGGACGGTTAGGTTTCAAGAGAGAGAAGGTCGCGCGCACTAAACAGCCAGACTAATTAGTACATCAGGCCAGCCTCACGATCAGCACTCCACACCGCGTGGGCTGCTGCTTATTGGGAGAGTTCTTCGATTGATGCACACTCAGCTGCAAACTTCTGATGCAGTCTTACAAGCCTGGTTGGCTATAGGCGTTTTTGTTGAGCATTTTTTGGCTATACTGTGTGTGTGGTGTGCGTGCGTGCATGTGTGTGGTGTATCGACGAAGCAGCGCCTGGTGTGGTCCTGAATGTTTTAAAGGGCTGCATGTTGGGGAGATTAAGTTTTAGTCGCTGATTAGTGAAGTTTTTGGGCTAAGCAGCGTGGTTTGGGGGCACGTGTGGTGTAGGAGAACGTATTTGTGTGGGAGTAAAAATTTAAATGCATGGATGGTAGTGGGCACATAATGCAACCTTTATCCCCTCATCGCAGATTGAATTTGAAATGTTTGTCATGTTGACAAAAGAGCCAAATACCCAATCCCCCCCAGGGATAAATGAAGTATTCTGATTGTAAAGATGGCAGAGAAAAGCACCTGAAAAACAGAGATGTCCGTTGCAAAGTACAAAACACACAGTCTACCAATAGAAAAAAAGGCTATTTAAATCTCTGCTCGGCAAGTGTGCATAGGATGCTTTTTGTCGGCACTGCACTGAATATTTTAAATTTTTTGTACAGGCAGACAGGGAACTTTGGTTTGCCTTCTAAGTTGTTCCTGCTTCCTGAGTACAAGACTACATGTTTTACCAGGGTGGGCAGTGATAGCTGCTTTTCCCTGCGCTTGGAAAATGTATTGCTGTATTTTTCCTCTTCTTCCTCTTACCCCTTTTTCCCGTTCTCATCCTTCCATCTTGTGCTCATTCCTCCTTTCCCCAATGAGCCCCTGGCATCCCGATCACCAATCTGACTTTATCCCCAGCCCACATCAAAGCCACAGGAGAGAGGAGCAGTCTCCTCTGCATCCCTGTCATCCCCTCTCACTCTCTCCCTCGCCCTTCTCTGCTCGCTCCATCACGTTCTCCTGCTAAGGCTTTAATGTTGCAACTGCTTCAAAAGAAGTTCTTTTTAACTCTTTTTTTCATCCTTCCATCCTCTCATCTCTCTCTCTCTCTCTCCCTCTGTTTCTCCCCCTCTCTCTCTCTATCTCTCTCTCTCCCTCTCTCTGTCTACAGATGGTGTTATATCTAAATGGATTATCTGTATCACTCTCTTCCTCTCTCTGTCTTCCTCTCATTTTAAAATCAGCATCCCACTTTTAGACCGCACTTAAAGGAGAGCGTCTGCCCTATTTTGGTTTGGGGAGGGGGGAAAAAAAGCGGCACCATACGGAATCAAATCTCTGTTGCGTGCACAGTTCAAAGGAGGCTTCAGCATTTTAAATGGATTAATCAAAACACATTTAGCTTTTCCTGAGCGTTACGCACAGCATAGCCCAGATACAGAGGCGTTGCAGTAAATTACATTTCCAATTGTTTTGATTATCATCACCTGAACAGAAAATATGAAAGTGGTATGCTGTGAGGAAGCTGAATTAAGTTATATAGTGCAAATATTGCAAATACTTTTCCTCAGAGAGACAGAAGCTTGTTACTCTTATTTCTGTGTTTTTTCACCTCTCAAGTTTCAGTTATTTTCTGTAAATGTGTGAATTTTGATGTGCACTACTGGTGTTCGATATTTAATGTTGATTATAATATTATACTTTGATGAATAGGTTAACATGTTGAGGGATGTTATTACGTTATCGTTACGCTCGTTAAGATCACACGTAATGCGGTGAATATATTTCTTCCCGATGGCAGTTCATTAATTTCAAATGAAAAGAAAAATGGTATAGCAGCATCACTCTGCTGCACTTGCGTGGCGTTGATGCTGTGATTCTGCATTCTTTCATACTGAGTGGAATACTGAAATATGAGATTTTGTTACGGTATTACATGTCATTTTCAGCAAGCGTCTTCCATATTGTGAATCCAGCCTACATGTTTCACATTTAACATTTATGTATTTGTTTGTTATATCCAGTGAACCAAAATAATTCCAAACATTTCTTCCAGATGGAGAAGGTGGAGGAGGACCTGATGCGCTCCAAGTCTCTGCGGGAGAACCAGGCCAAAGAGTTCTCCCAGCAACTTGATGCACTCAGACAGAAATATGAGCAGCAGGTCTGTATGAGTCTGTAACTTGCTGGTCTGCCCGTTTTTGCATGTGTGAATAGTTTTGTTTCACATGATGTAGCCAGGGGGAAGGATTCTCCTCTTGCCCCTATCATCATCATCATCATCATTGTCATGTTTTCGCCTCTTCAATATCGGTGAACACTTGGCCTGCTGGAGCCAGCCATTTGACACCCATTTGGAATAGTCTTGTTATTCCTGCGAATCTGTTCGACCTGATTAATTTCTCATGATAAGTGACACGCTTTAGATTAAGCTTGGATTGTGGCTCAGTAAATATCTTAAACGTTGCCAATTGAAAAGTAATGCAATGTGCATAGCAGATGCGCTGTCCCCTTATCATCGCATCTCTGTCACTCTTCTGCGATTAGGAGTCTAGAAACCACTTTCACAACTCATTGAAATATAGTTTGCTGATAGGAAGATATCTCTTATGGAGCATCGGATTCAATTAAAGCATAGAAATGGATATTATCTGAGGCGGCAAGTCTCATTATAGGAGGCAGGGAGCATAGTTTATATTTCTGCTACTTATATTTCACTTTAACCTTCGTGGCCTGCTAGTGGGCTGGCTGTAAACCACAATGTGGTTGAATGCCTGAGCGATAAAAGGTGGTTAATTTAATTTAATCTAATCTTACTTCTTTGAGCACTGACATTTACATTCACAGTGTTATCTTCAGTTATCTCTTTGTGTTTCTTTCCTTAAGTAATCTGTTTGCAGCTATAGTAGTATAGGAGTATTGGTTAGAAAAGTATTTTGTTTACTCGTGAATGCCCAAATTCATATTACAATTGTATACGGAAGCAAGATATGTCTTAAAATGACTTTGAAATCTGTGTGGTTATTATGATTAATAGTCATGAGTATATCATCAGGAAAAATAATCAAGATCATTCTTTCAGGCATAAGCACATAGCCTTGCAAAACAACTAACTGTATCATGTGACAAGAGATATATATATTTGTACATTATGCCATTAATTCCAAAATTCTTTAATTCCTCTTTTCAATGTTAGAAAACCGCATAAAGCTTTACGTGGTGTAGCATCTCCATTTTCCATCTTTGTCTGCCACAAGATTGATTTTCAGCCACCAAACTAGCTCTCAACCTGTCTGTTAATAAGCATGCTAACACTCATTTCCAGGCCAGATGGAGTTTACACCGCGTGTAATTTTTGTAGATGGTTGTAAGTGTAGCATATAAGGCCAGAGTTATTTTCAAGGAGTGGAGAAATGGTTTTCCGTTATTGATTTGCTCCATGGCTGAACACTTGTGTTTCGTAATTATAACGACATATATTGGGAAAAAATCACATTTCAAAAGATTTTAATAGGATGTATGATGTTTTATATCGAAATCGAAAACGTCTACCAGAAACAAGTTTAACTGGGGGAAGTGGGAGATGCTTCTTTTTAGTTCTTGCTGCCAGCTTAAATTGTCACAGAAAGCAGACATTGCCATTTAAACCATTAAATAAATAGTATGTATATGAGATAAATAAAAGACATTTTCATGCCTCTACAATGATCCAGTGGCTTTGAGAATTTATCAGTGTTTTGAGTGCCAAGTACAGTATACTGTTCTGAGGAATCATAAATTCCATCTCATGTGGAAAAACAGGTAAGTAATCAAAGCGATGCAGGAAATATTCAAGTGACGATTATCATCTGCTGCCACAGAGAGTGGGGGTGCCGCTGACAGTTGAAGCCAACTACACAGGGTTAGCAGCACATCAGGAAGGCTTTTGTCTTTAAGATGAAAAACGTATAAAGACGAAGGGCCTGTCTTTGTGATGATGTGGATATGAGTGCTGGTGACATCAGCAACACAGTTAGAAGGGTAGAGAAAGGAGGATAGGAAATGCATCTGTACATGCATGAAGATGAGTGATTATTCACGAGATACTGTGAGCGTTTTGTGTTCGCTCTGTATTCTTGCGTGCACACACAAGCGTGGGGCACTTTGTGTGTGCCTGTTCTCCCATGCCTGCTTGCATGCGTGCATTAATGCCTCCACTCCAGAGAGATCGGTGTCACAAGATCGCAGGGGTCAAGTTTGTCCATTCAAACGCTCACAAAAGAACATTCCCCCAAGGGCGGCTTCAATGAGACTTTAAAAGCGGAACTATGTATGAAGGAGTTGTTTTCCAGCTGACCCCCTGGGGTCATTGGACGTCACCGTTTCCCCAAAGAGCTCGGCCTCTTGACGTTATAGTGATGTAGTGAGGTCGAATGGCTGGTACGGAGTCATGACCTTGAGAGTTAAGGGAAATCTCAGCAGACGCTCTCTTCAGATGTTGAATTGGAAGAATAAATGATAAAGGAATCCAGTTTTATAGTTCACACTGTTCTTATATGAAGTCATATCCATACTCAGCACCACTCACTGGCCATCTCCAGTTCAAACCCTACAGTGAGGAATAAGAGGTTTGTCTTTCCTCCATCCCTCCTTCCCCTCCCTCACTCCCCCCAGCCTCCCCTGCTGAGACCAGACAGGGCTTTCTGTTCCACTCTCCTCTATGCCCTCCTTTTTCCTCCTCCTACCCAAACATTTCAGATTCCTCCCCCCTGGGGTTGCAGGAACCCCATTACCTCACTGTCCTGTCTCAATACAAGCAATGCACGCACACAACCATGTCAGCCCGGGCTGACAGGAGTCGTGCTGTGCAGAAACACCCGGCCCACTCTGTATCTGTGGCACCAAGCTGTGCTGTAACCGACTCAGTCTTCCCTCATAAACGCCATGCCGGTCCCTTTAAGAACCGCAGCACCCAGCATCCTCCGCTGCATGCTGGCGCTACGTGATGTCACAACCAGGCTCCTTGCTGGGTCTGCACTCTGTCATCTCTTCTCCGCCTTTTTCTTTAGCTGTTCTTCTCACAATGGATCTATCTCGCCCATTTCTTCATTTTCGTTTGACCTCAGATCCCCTCTTTCCTCCAATGCCCCCATGGCCCGAGACTCTAAGCAGGAGCGAACAGTAAGCCACGATGCCCTCCCCCAGTTTGTGTTACCGCATGTCCTGCTGTCCTGCTGGGGAGTTCTAGAAGCAATTGCCTGCTTATCAATCTGTCAGCTGTAACTTGTGTTGCTGTATGAATCTGACTACCTGTGTGGGACAACGTTTTCTGGATGTGGATCTGATTTGTGTCTACTATATCCTTGAATGGAAAATCTGTGGAAGGTACCGTAGACAACATCAGCATCAGAAGTGGCAACACGTGGGAGATGTTGCACTCCTTCTGCACAGTGTTTATCTAATGGATCTCTGTAGTGTTATGTCATGAAAAAAATGGCATGTTGATGTACTATATGTATGTGCCTGCCATGCCATTAACTGAGCTGGAAAGACAAAACACATTTTGATCCAGCTATAATTCCTCCCATTGCCATTTTTGGAGGGCATTTAGCAAAGCTCTTCCAAAAGCTGAAGGGTAAATTCTTGGCTGACAAAATGAAGTGTCTATTGTGGCCTTCCTCTCAGTGCCGGGGACGGAATCCGGCTTCCTGTAGATAGCCCCTCATTCATCACCTGCTCTGAATAGCATGCAGCGTCCGAAGATAGGGCAATGGATAGACCAGGCACCGGGCATAGAGGCTGTGGATCTCCGCTTCTCTGGCAGGCCAGGTAGGGTGCCGTCAAGCACAATGTGCAGGGGATTAGCTTCAAAGCAGGGAGGCGAATGGGCCCCAGGCCCCTGCTGTCCTTTCAAGGCTCCGGCTGGGGCTGCACGACGGGATGGTGTGGGGGTCACTGGTCCCCCCCGCCATGGGGGACTGGGAACGGAACAGAGCCTGGGAAAGGCTTGGGGGCTCGGGGCTGGGAGCTCTGCTGGCAAAGCTCACCTCTCAGCAGGTGACTCCGCTCACAGTTGTGCTGGGATACAGACTTGCTTCAGATGACAGGATGATTAAGCCCTGAAAAATTGGGGCTTTACGTCCCATTAGAAGTGTTTTATTTTCCTCCACTGTATTGTGTGTAACTGGTTGTAATTCTTATGAGACCGACGTCTACTGTATGTCGAGAGCGTAACCAAGCCTTCTTGTTGATCGTACAGGTCCCTGCTGTACTCTGACTTCAGATATCCTTTGTTGGCAGCTTATACCCCAATACTAGCAGCCTAATGATTGCTGCTTGAACATAATCCCATTAATTGTGATAACATGGAAATTGATATTAATTACTGAATGGAATGAATGGTTTTGACAGTGCTTAAGTGAATCTTAAGAATATAATTACAGGTGAAAGCGGTATCATAAGTCTCTTCTCTGTACTCCTTAAAGTTTCTGCTGTCCTCGCCTCCCTTTCTTGCTTTTTTTTCTGATTTGGGTTTATAATCATCATCATAGTCGACGCCTAAGCCGATTTTCGCATGCTGTCAGGCGCATAGCATGGGGCATTGGGTAGCTTCTGCTGCCAGATGGCTAACCCCTACCAGCTTGCATGCATAGCCCAAACTAACTGCTCTTTTATATGCCGATTTCAGAATAGGGTGAGGGGGACAGATTTGAAGAGAGAGAGGAGTGGGACATTGAGGGCCGGTCCGTACAATTGGCAGTCGAGGTGGGAGGGCGGGGGAGCAAGCCAGATGTAAACATATCATGTCGTCCTCTGACAATGTGAGGAAGCGGAGAAACTTTTCTCGCTTTTTCCCCACACCCTCCTACCAATTTCGGGAAATTTGTTGGGCACAAGGGTGCTCTAGGTGAAGGGAAGGGGCAGAAGGAAGAGGACGGAGGATGGATGAATGGATCGGTGGATGGACAAGTTGTCATGACGACAGGGTTGCTCTGAGTGTGTGTTGGCTGATGAAGTCTCTCTTTGCCTGCTTGTCCAATCAGATGGCTGAGCAGCGCATGCAGCACGAGCAGGAGAGGACGCGGCTACAGCAGCAACACAGCGCGGAAAAGGACAGCCTTGTCCAGGAGCGCCAGCGGGAGGTGAGCAGCCTGGAGAGGCAGGCCAGGGCCGCCCTGCAACAGCACCAACAGCACACCCAGGAGTGGAGGAAGCGCGATGCCCAGGTAGGGGGTCTCCACTGATCCACGTTTGCACACACACATGCTGACCCACCGCTCTCCCGTGGACAACCATTTTGTATTTTGCCCATTGACGTTTTCCTGGGGTTTCAAAAGCACAGCGGGTTAAGACACTTTTTTACTTGAAGCAAGACAGATATTGATATCGGGCGTGAATAATTGTATAGATTGCTGAATATGTGGTGCGAGCGCACAGAATTTAGATATTACTTCTTGCATAAAAATAAACTTTATTCGCGTGAAAACAACGATGCGCACAAGAAAAAGTTTTAAAAAAGGAATAAATGAAACCAAAAAAAATCACACTGTCTCAACTTCTGACGTTATTCTGATGATTTTAAAATCGTTTTTTATCGCAGCAGGGTTTCATGATAGAAGTGTAAAGACTTGAAATCCAGAAACCACAGGTAGCCAGATGAAGGAGAAGAAATCTGTTCCGTTGACCGCCAAGCTTTTATTCCACAACCCTGGGTTGAATTTCTCTTTTATTTTCCGCTGTACGGTTGTGGACCGGCGTCAAGCGCCCTGTGCTCCCAGCGAAGTGTATCTCTGCATGGCATTCTGCTCTCTCCGCAGGTAGCCGTCTCCCTCCGAGAAAACAGTGGTTATTCTCTTATTTCAGAGTTTTAGGCCACAATGAGTCTACGACATTTGGGTCTATATTAATGGACATCCCTGACACCGAGAGGCTATTCTCTTACGGTTTAGCCAAACCAGCAGCAGGTCTTCATCTCATAGCCCTCTCGCTCTTCCTTCGCCTCTCTCCAGCCTGGGCTAGCTTGGAGCTCTGTGGGAAGCCATTTGACAAACCAGCCCCCAACTGGGGATGTGTTTGACTCTTCAGGCTTCCTGATGAAATGGACATTGTCAGCATGCAGAGAATATTGCTTATTGGCCCTTAGCTGGAAATCGCGATCAAGCCATTCATTTGTTGTATTTCTGGACAAAATGTGTTCACACTAAAAAGTGAGCACAGCTTGTGCCAGATGCCGAATGAATGGAAAATAAATCGTACTTAGCATAAACCATATTGTGTTTTATTTTTTTAACCACACAATAATTTACCTGGGGCATTTAAGAGATAATTTACTTTTGGCATTAATAACAACAGTCCCATTTTTTTCTATGAAAATATGTTTACCTGTGCTATAACAAAGGTGAAAAACATTTCCTCTTACAAAATCTAGCAATAATTGATAACTGAAGAGATTCCCCAAATTTATTGTCTTCTGTTTGTTTGTTTACATTTTCAGTTCTGTTAAAGTAGGAGGTACTTCCACTAAAGTTCACAGTGGCCCTCTGTTGCTTGTTCAGATGTTAAAAAAAATATCTATGTGGCACATTGAGGCAATTATTTTATAGGCTGCTAAAAGTCATCTTAAACCACCATGCTACTAAACCTGTTGGCTTGCGTCAAAGTAGCCTGAAATGTCTTTAAAAAGCTTTAAGCTGTAAAGCATGAGGGGGTAGTCTTGTTCTTGCCTTTTCATTCCCTCTCTAATGTTCCCATGTCTAATATTTTTTGGGAAATGTCTTTCACAGCATGGGTGGCACCAGCTAGTGTGTTATTTGGTTTTCTGCAGATGCCGTCACAACAGGACATTTTTGATAACATGCCGCCCTACTCATGTCAAAATGACGTGTAGCGTGACAAATCTTGGGATCTCAAGAGGTGACAGAAAACAAACTTCCCCAGTACTCATCTCATATTCTCAGTTCCTGTTAGCTCGTGCAGCATTTTGAGTAGAGATCAGACGCCCGCCTAATGTCAGATGTAAAAGCGGCAGAAGATTTTTCACTCGGGCCTTGGAAAGATGGAGGACGGGATTGTGACGTTTGTGAAACTAGTGGGGATGTGAGACTTCCTGCGTGAGCACTGTTCCATGGATGTGCTGTTAAAATGACAAGAAGCTGACACACCAGCAGCAGATATGTATTAAACATGAGATTTTTTTTACATTGAGCAAAGCCACTTATTATTAAACACTTTTGCAATACCAAAGTTGTTTACCCCTTGAGAACTCTGTCACATGGATGGCAATGTGGCCCTAACTGGCAGCCTTTCTAAACGCATTACACAAGGCTAAGAAAGTTGTAAAAATGTGAACTGAATTTAGAAAAACGCCGCAGCAGTCTCCTGTAAACCATGCTACTACTTCTTTTCTCCTTTCATTTCCCTTGTGCTTCTCAGGACTTTTCCCAACACACTCCCACCACATGGGTCAGGCAGACAGTGATATTATCATCAAGTGACATGTCGGTAACAGACAACCCAAACTCCTGCTGTGGCGATTGAACCCAGGCCTCATTATTTCTACTTCTGCTCCTCTCATACTTTCTCTCAGTCTTCCTGGAATCAGTGGAAGGACAGTTGGAGCGAGGAAGTTGGCTAAGGGAACAGCAAATGTCAGTCACACACTCACACGATGAGTAACACCCACTCATTCCCTTGAAGTGGTAGGACACTAATAAATAGCATTCCTGACTCTTGCCTCGTGTTTGAGAAGGAGAGCCAATGAGTCGTAGCAGCGATTTGGAGGGAAGAGCTAAAAACACTCACACAGGAACACATTGTCCTCATCCCACCAGAGTTTATTATCCGAGAGACTCTGTCTTCACCCGCTGTGTAGCCGCTACACATTGTAAAGGCTAAATGACCCGTGTGTTGTGTACATTGGGCTTCTTTTGTTTTCACTACGGTTACATCATTCAAAATTTGTCAATATTCACACTTTAAGTTGTCTGCCCTTTTCATTTGCTGTGATATCTCTAATGAAAGATTTAGAATTAAGCAGCTAAATTCAAGGCCTGAATGTGTAGTTGGCACCGTACCAACTCCAAGGATTAACTCACAATTTCCAGCCCTGTGAACCTAAATGTTGCTGCTCTCCAAAAAGAATAAACTATTTCTTCAACCGTTTTTAAAAATGCGTGAAAGGAAACGTTCAGTTGGGTGTCTGTCCAGGATGATGAAATGTCTTGCTGCATTTGCCAGCAGCCAGTTCTGTGTTGTTCTGTTGGCTGATCAATGCCCCCCAGAGGACGAAGGGGTTTTGTAAACTGTTTTGGGGCTCCATCACTATTATATCGTCTAACGCACCCAAACGCTGATGTGCCCTTTCTTTTTTGCCTCCCTGCCAAAGATGTGTGCACATCCACCCATGGAGTGTTATAAATATATTTCATGAATAATTTTTGTAGAATGTAAAGATTCCCATTTATTATATGATAAAACAATTTAATATAATAGTATATATATATAATATTTTGCTGTTGCTGTTTTTGTTAATATAACAATTTCGCATCTGTCAGCTTTTCAATTCTTGAACATTACTAAGAGTTTGACTTGGGAAACTAGGGCTAGCATTATAAATTAATTCAAAGCCTTGTTTGTTATTATTTTTGCAAACAACAGAATTGTTTGTTCTATGCAAAACCCATCGTTCATATTTTCTCCACCAGTTCTTCTTCAAAACTCATTTTATGGGTATTATTTACCCGAATAATTATGTCTGTTTTTGAAGGAACGTACACGCCATCTGGACTTCAAACAGCATGGGAGAGTGCGAGAGTCTTGTGAGGTCTTTTCTTCTGGGCCGCGATGGACTAAATAATGATGCTGTCAGTTTTTCAAAGCATTTCAATACAGAGTACGTGATTAAGATGAGTCAAGCGAAGAGGGTGATGGCAGACTAAGTCAAAGCTAAGAGGATGTCTGATGAGGAGAACAAGGCAGACAGCGAGACCAGTGTGCACATTGATTGTCTCAGAGCTTGTGTATTGTCATTTTCCAAATGATTGGTCCCCGAGATCTGGTATCATCAAGTGGATCTTGTCTTGTTACTTAGTGATTTTCAACATCGGATGAGTATCCCACTGAGCTGGCATGTCATCGTGTTTGTGATTCTTTGAATGATTTCATCACATCCTCTCATATGCATTCTCACATGAGTATTTATGTGACTGTAGAACCCAGTTTTTCTTTTTTTTTTCCATTCAAAAGGATTGATCATGGTTGAAGTCATCAGTGAGTGCTGATGCTCTCTGATGTGTTTCGTGTTACAGCTCTTTCAAACCATGAAGTCTTTTAGTATGTGCATACATCACAGCTCCGCTTTCAGTCAGATGAATCCTGATCTGGCTGACAGCACTAAAACATTCATCAACACACTCTTACCTACGTTTTCTTTGCTAAGTTCAGTGAAAGAATGCATATGTATTGTACATATGTGATTCTAAACACCACTACATTAACCTTTTATGGGAGACATTCTCAGGTTATTTTATTTGTCATTATTTGCCAGTTTTATGGCTAACACAATATCAATCCATCATTCTCATCAAGTATTTACATACTTACACACAGCATGGCTGCACACACCCCTTTTGCAACACACGCACACTCACACACACACTCACACATATACACACACACACACTTTTCCTGTCATTACAGCAAATGTTTCCACTCGGTCAGTTGGATCAATAGTTGATTCGGTGTATGACATGGATAATGTGTAGATTGTTGGATTACATGGTAATAGTGCCAGTTGTTGTAAACTAAGACGAATGTTTGGGTTATTGTAAGGGCTAAATAAATAGGTTAAGGCAATGTTTTGTGAACAGATCGTGAAAAA
>JAOXYL010000045.1:11155184-11182353 GCA_028564955.1 Terapon puta
TCTCTCTCTCTCTCTCTCTCTCTCTCTCTCTCTTTCCAACTCTGTATCTTCGAACTCTTTCTGTCTCAAACTCTGTGTCTGCGCACACACACATACACAAGCACACATGCTCACCTCGCCCTGCCAAAAGGGAGAGGTGGCTGGTGAATAAACAATGGCACTCCGCCCATAGTGTCACCCGCCTGGGCTTTGATCAGCACCGCTGTTCCTGCTCCCCACAGCAGTGCTTCCTGTCTTTCTGCCTGCTGAACGCTGCCATGCGTGTGCACACACACATGCGCGCACACACACACCAATAAATTAGTGTTCCTGTCTCATTCTTCTACATATACGACCTCTCTCCCATTTTCCTCTCACTAAGTCTTTATCTGTGTCTCCCTCAAACTCACACACAAACACAGCTTTGAGTTAGTGCTGTTGTCACTACATCTTTAGATAGTGTTGCCTTTTCTTTCTCACACACACACACACACACACACACATATGCACACGCAGATAAGGATACACACCTTTTGATCCCGCCCCATCCAGCAGTAACTCGTCAAAGAGAAGGTCCTGTTGTAGTGTCCTCTGGGTGAAGTGACAGCAGGCACATTACATAATGCAACAGTGACCATTGTCTCACTCTGTGTTTGAGGGTAAGAGTGAATATATTAGGTGCACTGTTCTTTGTACACCGGACAGTGTGTGCACGTCTTTGTCAAATTTATATGAAGTCCATGTGATCTACGTGCTTTTGTTTTTATGTATGAGTACCAGTAACGAGGGACAGAGCTCCTGTGTGCGCGCACACACACAGCCATGCACATGCACGCATTTAAGGGGGCTAGTTGTAGCAGCTCCAGTTTGTCTGTAGTTCTTTAGTTATATATGCATTAGTTTCTGAGGGGCTTGAAAGGATGACTTTGCCTGTGGGAAGGAATGGCAGCAGTGGATCAAGAACAGGTGTGCTGGATACCCTCTGTTACAGAGGCAAAGAGCTGCTTCAAACGTTGTGTGTATGCATTTGTCTTCCCTGTTCGTGTATGTGTGTGTCCACGTCCTTCAGCACATGTCCGTGTTCCTCGTGTCAACCTTGAACCACACATTTGTTTACTGGAGTTTGAAATGCCATCTGTGTTTCTGCCACTTTCTTCTTTTTCTATGTGTGTGGGTGTGAATGCTACTTAAACAATTGTCATTTTTATCTGAAGGCATATGAGGAAGTTTTTTTCTTTAACATTTAATTGAATGACTCTTTGTTATCTGGAAGAATATTAATGCTAATCTCACTTTGAATCAGTGACTACTGTCTATAGTTGTGTGCAGACTGTCTTGTGCCTTGAGAAAAGTCTGTGGTTTTCCTGTCTAATTAACTAACAGCTTATAAAGTTATGGGCTACTACTCCCAGCAAACATGTGTTGGTTGTACTACACACTAACAGTCCAGGAAGAAATGGCTTAGAGACCAAGGAAAGAAGTGACCAGTGAAAGAATCAGAAATCACCAGTAACACAAAAATATTTACATACTTTATTTAACTCCGACATTAGCTGAGATTCAGTGGCACACACACGCTGCTCTGTTTTGTTGCTCTGTTGAGTTTGAAAGGTATAAAATTAGTTCAGATGTCCAAGAGTTTGTGTTGTATAAGGGTTTGTTCTTTGGTGTTAGATTTGGAGTCTTCAGTTGTGTAATATAGCCCTTAAAGGACAAAAGTGCCTTGAACACAGTAAACAACCCAACTAGTAGATACCATCATGTGCTCTCTTTTACGTGACAGTGTCTTAGTTAAAGATAAAATTATAACAGTTTGGTTGAATCCAGGGTACAGTTCTGTCTCGTGTTCGGCTGTTGTGCACTCAAACCTCAAAAAGGAGTGAGGAGACAGTCATGTGGTCAGCAAGGCTCAACTCCAACTTCCCGCTCGGGCCTGATTTATCCTTTATATTTACGCTGGTATCATAACTGGATCTATAGCCATATGTACGAAGACAATGGCTCCCCTCTCCCTCTTTCACTTTCTTTGTCTCTTTATGTAAGCACCCATCTGCCTTTGTGCCCATGTCTATGTTTATGTGTGTGCGTGCGACTCCACATGTGTGCCTGGTGTTGGCTGATTGATGACTTTTCCGGCTGTGGGCAGATTCCCGGCAGTGTTTGATCCACATATCAGAGGAGGTGGAAGTACGAGAGAGATAACATTCCAGGATGCAACGAGGGAACGTGGGAAGTAGAACAGCTCATAGAGACCGTACCCCATTCAGGGACAACAAACGGAAATTACTCATTAAACCAAAGGCCTTCTGCTAAGTACAAAGAACTCATGATGGCCTAATGTCTTGTGCTTCCCTGTTTGAAGAATCCCATGTACTGTATAGACAACACTGGGCTGGAGGCAGATAAAAACAGACCACCATTACTGTGGCAGAGATTCACTTGTAAACCTGGAACATTTGAATGCATGGGAAATAAATAAGCCCTCAGATTATTTAGCCGGTTATATGTTAAAATGTCTTACTTGACTTTTATAAAGGTATGGGTTAGAACATGCAAAATGTCACGTTTTCAAGAAAATTGCTGAAAAACAGTTTTAACGCACATAGATTTATCAGATAGATATGGAGACTTTGGAGGGGAAAAACTAAAGTAAAGACACATTACTCTGCTCCATGACATGAATATTTCTTTTCTAAACCTCCATTCTTATTCAATCCACTTAAATCACTTTATGAGTGACTGTTTCTAAGTGACCAACCAAAGATTAAGTCATGATACACAGCACTGATCCTACATCCTGAATATCGCATGGTAACTTAATATAATACAGTAATATCAAGGGTTTCATGTTTTTTTTTATCTAATGATGTGTGTCTTATAATGACAATGCAAAGAATCATGGAGTTTTATTATTCAAACACCAGTTATCAGATAATTCCTGCTGGGATTAATTGGCCACTTCACAGCAGTTGGACGTCCAGACAGTGAAGGTCAGACAGGAGCACTGCATTAATGTTATATGTCATGACCAAAATCAGTGCAGTGCTTTGAGACTGAATGAAGACCGAGACTAACACAAGCCACCGTCATCTGTTGGAGGTGGTAAACATCCACTCTGCAACAGCAATTAGCAAGCGTATTCTAAGTTAAAGCCGTGATCACCTAGGAGCTGATATACTAAACTTTACAGAAACACAACTCTGATATATTGTTGTTTTATAAAGTCACCATGACTTAATGAAAGCAGTGTGACACAACAATCTCTGTAAGACGGCTAGAAAAACAAAATACTGTGCTAAAACCTGCATAGAGCTGCTGTTTCAGGACTACAAATGAGTCTTTATTATTTACAGGTTTAACTACCTTTACCCTTTTTTATATTTAAGTTACACATCAATGCAGTCAACAGGCTCGAGGAATGATTTCAGGTACTCGACTTTTGTGCTCTCAGCTAGATGTATATAGAGATGTATTATTGCCTTTTAATATTTGGGTGGCATCAGTGGCTTTCTGGTAAGAACCTCGACATGCAGCCCTGAATTGGATCAGGGGTCTCTATGTTTTGTTTTGTTTTGTCTTTCAAGATGCTGTCAAGAGTTTTTAGGCTGCAATTTGTATTTTCAAGTAGCAAATACAAACTTTATAAATAAGTTTTGCTAAACTTAACATCCATTGGGTGATTTACAATTTGATAAACAGAATATATGTATGTAAACCACCCCCCCCCCACACACACACAAACGTGCAAATACACACACGGGGCATATGGCGCATATTTCAGAGTTGTTTCCTATTCCCTTTATACTGTAGCTCACAGCAGCTGAAAGAGACAGAGACGGAAAGATAGAGAACAGTGTGTTCCCCCTGTGGGCACAGCTCGGTTGCAACATGTCTTCATTACCGCGGCAATTGTCTTACTATTTTCATCAGTACTAGGAAAGGCGCCTCTATAGCTGCGCCGACGTGTGTGCATATTGCAATAGACGAGATAACCGTTCTATTTGCCGTCCAGGAGAGCTTGCTACCGCCGCCACAGTATCTTCTCACCTCAGTTTGAAATCAACTGTGGGAGAAGAGCTGAAACGCATCAAAGCACTGAAAGCAAGTCAATTCATACCAATATCAGTGATATCTTTCAGTGGGGCTGTCCTGGTCGACTTGCTAAACCACATCTTTTTATTCCTACACACAGACAGACAGACAGCAAAGCAAAAGCAAAAGTTTCACTTCTCTAACACCTCAGGAGGGAGACCTCTCTCCTCCTCCTCGTCCTCCTGCAGCCTCTCTCTAACACTCGCTTCTTCTTTACCTTTCCCACAACCCTTTGATAAAAGTGCAGATAAAAGAAAGTCTGTGCTCATCTCTCTGGCCATCCACCTCTCCTTGAGGTTAGCACCTCCTTTATTATTTACTATTAGATCAGTAGACATACATACACACACTGCCTTGTTCTACTAAAGCTGGTGTGTGTGTGTGGGCGCAGTCCACATACTGTCTTTGCTTATGTACGTCTGTGTGCTCCGTGCCTCTTGTGTATGTATCTGTTCTTACCCTTTTACTTGTGTGTGTGTGTGTGTGTGTGTGTGTGTCCTTGGCTGGAGGCGGTGCAGTGTGAGGTTTTCGCTGCTGTCTGAAGTCGTCCAGCCTCAGTGTCATTAGAGGATCTCTTTAATCCAGACTTTGGGAGAAACTTCTGACAGCACGCTGCAAATAGAAGGCCCCGCCGCACATGAAGAGCAGCTCGGCTCCTAACAAAACACCAAGTTTAAAGAGGCCCCTGGCCTTTTTTCCTCCTCCCACTATTCCCTCCCTTCTTTCTTCTTTGCTTTTTTTCCTGCCCTCTGTTGCTTTTACTTCACCCTAGGGAAACATGCTTGCCTTATCTGCGCAGGAGGACCACCCAGGAAAGATGACTCAGGCATTGGTGTGTCTGTCTGCCGCTGTGTGTACCTTTGTGCACATGCAACACTGGAATTGCACACTCATTTGACTGAGTGTAGCACTCACATTTTTAGAACTTTTGCTGTTAATATTAATGCATGCCTATACCTGCATGGATCGCTCTGAGCGCTGTGTTTGTTGGTGCTTGCGTGCGCGTGTGCCTCGCTAATCCTTTGAGCCAAAGTTTGGAATGAAAGGCGCATTGCTGATGGAGAGGTGAGAGAAGCCTTCAAGCTCCCGACTGTGGCACTGTGCAGCTTCACCGCAACCCTGGCTTTTCACTCCGGCCTCGTGTTTTTACTCCTACATGTCACCACCCACCCTCTTCCTCGGTATCTGGTCTTCCTATTCTCACCTTTCCGAACCTGCTCCTCTCTGCTTTCTGTCCTCCTGATGTTGTCACCTTTCTGTCTTATCTCCCCCACCTTTTTGCTTTGCATTTTGTTTACTTGTCACCTTTCTCTTTCAGTTCTTTTTCCCTCCTTCCACACAAACTCCCTCCATTTCACCCTAAGGAAATCTGATTTCCCACCCCGCGCACACACACGCACACATACACATACACACACACACACTCTTCCTGGCCTGTTCACAATGATCCGAGTCTGCATGGCTGATAAAGACCATATCGCTCTGAGCATCTGGAGACACTTAAGCAGGATCCTCTACACACGGCCATTCACGCACCTTCACATACTAAATACTAAAGAAACAGCCAGCATCTTTGTGTGTATGTGTATGCCTGCTTCGTGTGTGCGTTCTGCAAGAACAGATTTAAGACAGAGAGGAAGTTAGGAAATGAGGAGTCTGCGATAAAGACGCCGCTGACCAAAGAGGCAGCACCTGAGAGTGGAGTGAAGTTGAGATTTTTGTGGAAATGTGTAAATAAATGATCTGAGAATGGGCTGTTATTATCATCCATATACATTTGCAAATTCATTATTATTTAAGATGTTTGCCTCTAGGCTAGTGCTGGATTGAAGTCAAAATCAGACACTGGTATTCAAACTGAATTAGCAGGGCTGTGCAGGTGCTCACAGATATCCATTTCATTTTAATTGCTTTGATTTTTTCTTGAATGAATATCTGTGGCCATCAGTGTCATATCTGTTGCCTTGTGTCTAAATGCAGCTCCCGATACTGTATAATACGGCCATCATGATAACGACTCAATATTTCCGTGGCCCTTTCTGACTCACAAAGCACCTTTATTCATCTTCAGAAACATCCCGCATGATTCTATTAATGAAGTGACAACTGCTGAACTTGTGGCCTCAGAGTTGTTTTGAGCACATCAGATACAGAACCCACATGAAAGAGGCGAACACGTCACCAGTGAGGCCCACGAGTCAGCCTTACTTCCCAGAAGACCTGGTCCAGAAATGCTGTGTCACAGTGCGGGAAATCAGAAGTGCCTTTAGAAATGGTGGGGGGTGGTTGCTGGGGTAGAAGGGGTGGTTGTCTCTGGGTCTCTCATCTTCATCACAGTGCTGCCTAGAAGGATAGATGTCGGTGAGACCAGGGTCAGGGTTTTGGAAGTGTCAGAGGGAGGAAGGGTAAGAACCACAACTGTGTACTAGATAATCCACTAACACATAACAAGAAATGTTGTCATCCAGTAGTTTAAAACAAAATTTTCAAAAATTTAGAAATTATCATCACACATCTGTCTCAGAAAACATGATGGCACACTCACAAAACCTTTGTCCTTTGATTTAAAAGGGGGAAAGGGAAGAAACCCCACCCTTTAATGCCTCGGCCACTACAGTCAGAAAACCGTATAAATGGTGTCAGATCCACAAAAAATGCTTTTCTACTGTCGCTGAACGTTTGATTCACCAATAAACAAAATGAAATGATGAAATCCTAGGCAAGGGTTGCTCTGGATGGAGACTGTGGGCTGTGATTTGATCGTGACTGGCTAAGAAATACCCTAATTAATAGGATCAACACGCTGCAAACCAGCTGCCTTTCATGCTGCTGAGCTAAAACTGACCTCAACACGCTCCAGAATCATAATAGTCTCGTAATGCACATCCGTCTAGAAAATCCATCCACCAGAGGCCTGTAAGCCACATTATAAAGTTGATTTACCGGCATCAGTGCACCTCAGGTGTTGGTTCACACTGTGGTGCAGTCTTGATGTTTCAAATTATTAAAAGAAAATGATTACATGTCAAAAAAAACTTTGAGCTACTGAGAGATTTACTGTATCTAACAATCTAACTGACAACAACGTTTCTACGGTTTTCTTGTGTTGTGCCTTCTTTCCTTTTTAGTCAGTAGTTCTCAGAAAGTTGCTACCCAGAAGTTCAACCTGGCCCTGAAGCCTAACAGTCTGTGTGTGATTTATGTCGGTGTAGTGGGTTGTAGATCAGGCCGGTCATGCCTATCACCTGGACTGTGTTTCGTTCAGCTCGGAGAATCAACGAGGCAACACCTGGCCTGCTCACTCAACTCCGCTTGGGAGAAACACTGCGGATATTGATGCTAGCCAGTGCTCCCCCATGCACTTGTCGAGGCTGTGTATGTGTGTGTGTGGAAGTGCGAATGCATGTGTGTGCACACTTTCATGTTCAGGTGCATGTGTGTGTGTCTATGTGACCGCTTTTCATGCAGACTAATCAAAGACGAAGTGTCCACATGTGCACTTGAAACATCTGGTTCTGCGACATACGCAGGAACTGCGCCTTTCTTTCCACTGCTATCACTTACAGGCAGAGAGGGAAGAAATGCCCAATGCGCACACACACACACAGTGTATTTTCTCTCTTTTTTTACATTCTTTTCTTTCTTGCCTGAATCTTAGAAAGCAAAATAGATTAAATTCTTTATTCCTGCCCCATGGGAAAATTTGATCAACACAAGTATTGGAGTAAAGAAAGTTTTCTAATTCCCTGAGTGGGCAGGTCTCTCTTTCTGTGTGCCCTTGTCTAGAAATGAGTTTGGGCTTAATAAGGCCAGCTTGCCTGTAATTACTGTCATGACTTTATTATTAGCCTTTTAACATACACACAGACTAATCACAAGCTGCATCTCTATTCTGTCCTCCCCACTGTCTACCTTACTCGATCGCTCTCGTTTTCTCAGTTGTGGCCTCTCATTCAGATTCAGCCCTGTGTCTCCCACTGTAGATTAGTCTATAATGATTTGCGCCTTACACATTACACCACACAGATCTTGAATTGCTTGTCTTTCTCCTTCACTGATCGTCTCTCCCTCCCTCCCAGGCTCTGCAGGAAAAGGTGGAGAGTCTACAGAGGCAGCTGCACTGCTCGGAGAAGAAGCTGCTCAGCAAAGAGCTCGAGTCTGAAGAGAAGGTAACCCACTCGCTCTTTTTTCCCCTCACTTTCTCTCACATCTCTCTCTGTCTCTTTTTCATGCTCGTCAGGCAGGCTGTCTCTCACTCAAACTCATTTGCCCCTCACCATTACCATTGCATCACTCTTGCTGCCCAACATTAATTTTTTTCAACCCGCTCTGCCTTTTCGTCACACTTTTTTTTTGCCTCTTGCAGGCACATAACCTCTGTCTGACTTCTTCTTATTAATCATGCAATGCTTTTCCAACACCAATCAACACCCCCGACATCCAACGTCTCCTCACCCCTTACCTGCCATCCTTACGAGACCCTGCAGGGGGCCACAAAAGGCAAAAAAAATGGACCCCCCCCTCCTAGTTGCTCTCCCCTCATCACTCTACCAGCTCTCATTCTCCTGTTCTGAGCCAGAGATATGCCCCCTCGCACATTTCCCAAATTCCTTGAGATTTGGCTTCAAGAGCCAGCGCCTAGGGCCAGGAATGCCACCACCGCCTGTGTTCAGAGGGAAGCCTCTGTGAACACACACACACTCCCCATGGCTCTCCAGAATGCCCTGTAATCAGGCTCTGTTTTGACCTTGACACACACAGAGAAGAAAGCACTAATGACTACACTCACACAGGAGGCTGCTCTTTGTACGCTGGTATGTACACCAAAGGCATTCATTCTCTCGTGTCCCCTCTGATCCGCCCGCTGACCCTTGTACACACTTCACACACTCGTCACACACCTCAGTGTCTGGCTGTCATAAATCTGCAGAAAGGGGTCAGTGGTTTTTAGGAGTCACTGGTCACTGACCCAGTCCCAGAGGCGCTGGACGTTGTTTCCTATAACTTCGGAGGAGCTGACCCCTGAACCCGCCTGCTGTAATGTCAGATCATTTTGTCTGGATGATGGTTTGGGTCACTCGTTCTTAGCTTTTCTCTGGATGTTTGTTTGCTTACCATCACTGGAACCACAGTAAGATAATCGGTCAGTGAATCATTTTCCCAAAGATTGCCACAAATTTCTCAACTTGATAGAATTATACCCTCTTAAAGTGAAAACTTTTTAATATTTTTCTAAAAGTCAAACATGGTCAAGTACCCTAGAAACCACTGTTGCACACTGTTTTCAAAAGTTATAACCTCTTATAGTTGTGTTTAAAAGCAAAAGAGTGGATGGATTTTATTAGTAATGGTTTTATTCAGCTAAGTAAATACTCAGGACCAGCTCATTGCCTGTGGTCTACAGAGCTTAGTCTTGGTTGAAATATTTCAGTGCTGATTTAAAAATGCTGCTTTCTGGTACAAAATCTGCAACTTTATGATTTATGTCAGGCAGTATGTTGAGGCAAAGAATGAGTAAACATGACTGAGAATCTGACTAAGCATTTGGTACCAATTTTAGGGACTTGAGTTCTTGATGCTCTGCCACAAACACATTTCACTAATTTATCACAGAACGTTTTGCTAAGTCAAAGTTGGCAGCAAAGACGTAAACAGGAAGTGTGCCATAGTTGAATAAGAGTGAAGGAATCTCAGCACATCAGCCAAACTCGGAGCTAAAACTGATGCCCGAACAAGCAGCAGGGATGATGGGATGATGAGATCTAAAGCACACGGTTTTACTAACACCTTTTTAATAAGGTGCAGCAGCAAAACACATTTTCATCAGAATAAGAAGAGGCAGTGGCAGTGAAGACATTTAAATGGCTACACCCAGCTAATAGGAAGGGTTGGAGGCTGACGTTATTTATGTCGAGCCAGTGCCATGTATGCCTCAGAATGCATAAATATATATCATGTACATCAGCAAATCTCCTCCAAAACAATATGAAAACATCACATAATTTGTACAAGGATCATATTTGTCTTCGGCAATCAGTCATCGGTGTTGCTCAAAGGGGCCTCTGCGTAAATGTGCTCAATGAACTGAATGATTGATTCTCTTTTTCTTTCTCTTTGCAGCGATAGGTGATGCCTCTGTGTTGCCTTTTTCTCGTCTTTTTTTCTTCAAATGTTGATATCGGGCCTGATCAGTTCTTTCTGATTTCTGATGTCCAAGTCCAAATGTGCGAAAACAATTCCATTAGGGGAAATGTGCTGCAGCTGAGAAGAGGTGCCATTTCAAAAACAGACACAAAAATTCAAAATAATTAGTCAAAGGTTAAAAATGAAGCCGTTCCACATAGCGCCCCCCCCTAGAGGCTGGAGAATGTCTGCTGTGTTGATTGAATATGCAGCATATTTCATGCAGTTGCATTTGTTTTTGGGGTCTGTGTCATTTTGACTTTGTTATCCTTTCGTTTTTTGCAGCGTGTTTGCTGTTAATATGTTTGTCTTTTATCATTTGCAGCATGTTGTATATGCATTGGATTTTTGTGTGTGATTGTTTTTTAAGCTGCAGAACGTTCCTTTGAACTGAAATGTTTCAGGGCGTTGTTGCACATTTGCCCTTGTCAACCACCATATTACAGTGTCTTTCACTGGGCTACACATGTATGTGTGTAGGTGTGTATGGGCACCACTTTCTTTTGGCAGCGAGTCACAGTTCTGTCTGAATCACAGATTTAGTCCTGCCTCCTACCCTGCTCTCACCTAAGGTCAGGTGTGTGTATTTGTGTGTGTGTGTGTGTGTGTGTGTGTGTGTGTGTGTGTGTGTGTGTGTGTGGTGGAGAAATCAGAAATCAGTTTTTCATCAGTTCGATCCTTTTCATTGGTTCACATCATATGTGCATCTGCATTGTGTTGTGTCCACGCATGTTCATGTGTGCAGTCTTTTTCTGTATATGATAACACTCTGCTTTCTGTCTCCTCACGCTGATATTGCCCCAGTTTATCTGCCAAGACTTGTCTTTGTAATCTGATCCCTCACATGCAAAAACAGCCTTTCTGCCCAGACTTCACACAGATGTTTCTTGCCTTACACTTGCAGGGCCCTCGTAGGCTCCCCAACTCTAAAATGGCGAATCAGCAGCTCACTGTGTGGTTCGATTCTCCTTGAAGACAGGAGCAGGGTGTTGAAGAGTACAGCTCTTTGTATAAATACATAATGATACAGTGGGCACGGTGAACTGTACAAGTTTCAGAGATGTATTCTCCTACAACATGGGAGCTTGGTAAAATAAAAAATAAATCATTTCTGTAGTTGTTTTCAGTATTGATGTAGACATGAAAATGCAGAGGAGTTGAACTTAAGTTCTGTAGGCTCAGTCGTTTTCCTCTGTGCTGTTTTTGTTGAGGCACATTACATCAGCAGCTACCAATCCACCCCATACTTCTAACAACTTCAAGATCTGTAGCCACTTCTAATCTCCTCCTGCCTTTTTCATTTTTTTTTTCATTTTTGTGAAGCGGTTTCTTTTTTCCCCTCTCGCAGCAAAGCGTTTTTGAATTCAAATCGCTCCTTGGTGAACTCTCTGAGTGCCAACTCAGTGCATGTGGAGGTGCAAACTTTGTGAGTGGCGTCATTTTTGATGTACCCCCTTGTTCCTGACAAGGTTTTTGTCACTTTGGAGCAAGGGGTATATCAAAAATGTCTTTCCAGCAGCTACTCACCCCCCACCCCACCCTCTAAACCCGTCCCACGCAAGCCTGTACATACACATACACACACCCCAACTTCATTAGCATACATCAAGCTTCCCAACGATGTGACAAACTTCATTTGAACGTTGAAAGTGTTGAGGGCTTGTTCCTTTCTGCTGGCAGCTGTCAAAAACCACGCCATGTGACAGTACCAAACGCGAGGGAAAGTCAAAACCACAATCTAAAGACTATATATAGATGAAATGTTGTCATTTTAAGATGACTGGGAGGGGAAAACGACTTCCGCTCCTTGCAGTCTTCAAAACTGGAGAATCACGCTTCATCAGGAACAAACAAAAAAAAGAGCTGTGGAGATGAAACCTGATTTTTCTCAAGAAAGTCAAAGTCCCTTTTCATTTGGGAAATGGTGGCACATATTTTCCCCCTTGTGTTTCCCTTCCTCTCTATTCTCTCCTGCTCACTGGAGTCCGTCAATGACCAAATACCTCACAAAGGGTTTGATCAACAGTATTCAAAGACACCCAACATCTGTCCTAATAGTGAGGATGCTTTTTCTTTCCTTTTTTTTTTTTTTTTTTTGCAGACGCCGTCATGTGCGTCCTGCCACCTGCCATATAAACAAACATGCCTTTGCTGTAAAAAGATGTTGAAAGAGGAGAGAAATGTGTTTGCTTAAAGGAAAATAGAGATGTGAGAGGAGGGACTTTAGAGGCATCGAACAATGTCTCTCAGTCAGACATCTTTGGGGAGTGTGAGAGATGTTCCTATTTTGAATTTTAATGCCACTGAGAGACACAGTGAAGTCAGAAATGTGAACTGATGTTTTACCTATCCTCGCCTGCTTTTTCTGTATCTGTTAGCCTAGCGTACATTCCCACAACAGAGATGTTGTTTCTAAAGAAAAGGCTTCTGCCTCCACCCACACACATTGCATAGTAAACTATGGCTAAGCCTTAGTTAGACATGCTGTGGAAAGATGTGATTGCAAATACTTCGGTCTGCTACTTCGCAGGAGGAGCAGACATGTCATATGCATTCAGCTAAATGTAGATATATGGCCTGTATCTGTGTAAATGTACATGCGTTACATATATATGACGCAATAATACAAAAGCTGTGCTTATTTTATGATAATATGATGCAGGCAGAAAAAATAATCATAAGTAACGTCTTAGTATAATTTGCTGTCCATGAAGTCATTAGGCCAGATGCCAGACACACAACCTTACTGTATGACATAATTCATTAGCTCTACTTTAGGCTTCCCTCTGTCTTCATTACAAAAGCAAGTATCCGTGGCGCATCTAGTTTGATCAGCCTTGCGCCCATATGCACAGCATTCAGTCGTCAGCGTAGCTCTCTGTGAGTCCCGGTGAATACGCCGCTGTAGCCTTGCCCATTCTAATGTATGGGGAGGAAAATGGAGACAGCATTGCCACAAAGGAGCTTGTAATTTAGGCAGAGCGGATCTCTCATTGCTGTGGTGACTGCACCATACATGAACCAAGAATGCAAAACTAAGGAGCGTGGCTTTTGAAGAATCTAGACTTATATTCAGAGTGGTTGGTAAGGGATGTGTTTATTCAACCATTGTTTATTGCTCCGGTCTGAGGTAGTGGAGTGTGTTTTGTCTTGGCTTGCCATTTTGTTATGACTACAGAAGCTGCTATAGATAGATAGACTTTTTGAAAATCTGCACTCCCGTAGCTTCAGCTGATTTTTTCACTCCTGGACATTCAAAATTAAAGCTTCTCAAACCCATCGCTCTCAAATTATCCTCGACTTCACTCTCACACAGAAGGGAAAAAAAACAACATATTTCTGTGAACCGATGGAGTCTCGACCCAATATTATCGTCCTGACACTTTAGAATGAATAGGGCAGAAGGAGCCTGAAAATTTTGGCAAAGTTGCGGCGGACTAATCTACTGCACACTGTGCCGAGACAAAGTGAGCTGCTTCATGTTGGGATCATTTATACTGGAGGTTGCTTTGAAGTGCTTCCCAATCCCTTTCATTGTGCCCAGGAAGATTAATTAGCCAAAGCCAGAACAATCAGTTAAATCCACAACAGGAAAATTATTTTAGGAAAACCAATCTTTTTTCCCTCCCCCTCACCTCATTCACGCTCGCTTCACTTGAAAGGCCGGACTGATGAGAGGAGAGGTGGTGGGGGAAGCGTGGGGATGTTCTTAATGTTAGCTGGACCCTGGCTCTGTCAAAGACATTACGGTCGGCCGAAATGCTCAGACTCTCCCCTGGTTACACCTTGAAATATGCGGGTGAAAACTGTTGCTCTTCACAGCCCCCGCTGCTTCCTTGAGCCCTGCTAGACTGTTCATTAAGCTCCAGATTAATTGATTCAGCAACTCTTTTCAAAATGCCATAAATGCTTTTACAGTACTGTAAAAGCTCTCTGTTTGTGTGTGCGCACGTCTGCATATGTGTGTGTGCGTCCATTCATGTGTGTTTGTGGGTAAAAACAGGGGGTTGCGCTAACCAAACCCTTTTCAACTTCTATAATCAGACTCTGGTTTAGTGGAGTGTAATTTAGCCCCAGACAGACTTCCTCCAGTCCTCCCCAGTGGAGCGAGCTAGCTAGCAAGCTACTGAGCTGCTGCTGCTGCTGTGTTTGATGTGTCCTGCCCTCCACTGTGGCCCTGTCCTCTTCCAAATTCAGCTGTGCAGTAGGCCCATAAATGCATTGTGTCGGATGTGGCTGTAGTCCCCAGCAGCCAGTAGGGGGTGTTGTGCAGAGCGAGTCATGCCAGCCTGCGGACCCCCTGTGGAGATGTGAAGGAGCTGTGAAGAGCGAGGGAATACTCTGAGCCATGAATAAAGAGGGGATACCCACTGTCTGTGTGTGTGTCTGTGTGTGTCTCCAAGAAGGGTGTAAACATGCAAGTGTTCGTGTGGATGAATGGACAGCAGAAGCATTGATTTTATTGATTGATTTTATTCATTTGCCCATTTCAAATGTGTCCATGTCAAGAAAAATGTGTATTTAATCCAAACAGGATCAGTATCAGTTGTTTTTTTTTCTCTGACACTGCTCGTCCTGCCTCTGTCTTCTCAGGTGACGGTGGTGCGTCAGGAGTACGAGGAGAGGATCAAAGGTTTGATGCCAGCAGAACTCAGACAGGAACTGGAGGACACCATCACCTCTTTAAAATCTCAGGTGAGCACTGTCACCAGATATGGATCGGATACAGGCAGGACCAGAACAAACATGCTGACATATTCAATCTGGTGACTTTAGCCTCAAGAATGTTGAAAATAGCCTGGGAGCTCATGTTCCATCTTCGACCTTTTAAATATACTTCCTGTCTTTTTCTCTTCCATTAATCCATACAACCCCCCCTTACCTCCACACATACACTCAATTGTCTTCTTTTTTTCTTTTCATGTTCTTTTTCATTATCTTTAATAACACTTCAAGACATAAGTAACCCTCAGAGTTTTGTTGTCTCGATGTGTATAAGGCCACAGCAGACCACATGTGACATTATGCAGCCCTCTGATTCATTTGAATGGAACCAGTCCGTCTGCACAGCGGGGGCGCCAACGTGGGGTTGAACCTGGTTTAAGTTTTGCTGCAATGCAACGTGACATCATCAGGCAAAACGCTGCATTGGCCAATCAAATACATGCAAATGCATTCCTGGTGGATTACTTTGTAACAGCGTATTTGTTGCTGTTAACCTAATGTTTTAGACGATAGAGCACTACAAGCAGCTGAGCATTGTTTCGGCCTCTGATAAACCTTAAAAGCCTGAATATGTTCTAACAGCTGCATCTTCTGGATCATATTATGCCATAAACGATAAGTCCGCACCGATGCAACTCTTAGTGCACTAGTTAAAGATAAGAAACTGAGTCTTGTAACGTGCAAATTAGACTATCAAATAAGGCGCAGTGGAGTGAAGTCATGAGTATGCAGACCCTCTAGGGCCTTTAGTACTGGACATTATACTATACTCCTTTCAAGCTGACATTATTATAAATCTTAACCTCTGCTTATCTCTCCAGATCACACTTCTTCATGTAGCCGTGGTCTTCTTCCTTGTTTCTTACTAATTTAATTGGTCTCTGAGTCACAATAGAGGGCTTTCATTTTCTCTGCTTTTATATCGTAAACAAAAAACGCTACCACACGGTACAATTTCTTTTGTTGTAGGGTCTCATCATAAACCTCTGCCTTGTTCAAATACATCTACCACGATCTCATTTCAGTGCATAGACCACAGCTCTGTGATTGGATATGTTTGTAAGATGTAATTCACGACGAGAATGGTCTCTCTTCTCATTGACAACGTCTTCGGTTTTTGCACATTAAAGTGCATTATTTTTACATAGCAAAAAAAAAAAAAAGGTGGGGAGAGTGTTCGTGTCTCTGGAGGCATCTGACCACATTTCGGTCGGGTTTTTGCATATTCTTCCCCACTGTGAAGTGCCAAATGAAATGCTAGAACTTTCCTGAGGTCTCCCCCACAGAAAGGAATGTACCCTCGGCTCCAGTACGGTAGTCCCAGAACAATACAGATTCTTTCGGAGCCATGATTATTCTGCCAGGCTCTAGATGCCGTGTAAATGTAGATGGGGTTTATTTTCACTTCAGCCAAAGACACTTCATAAATAAACTCTCACTTTGTAGCCAAACAGAAGAATGGCGCTGCCTCCTCTCACAGCGTCCCAACTTCAACTAACCTAGCTCATAATCTACCCTCTGTCCCTGTGTGCCTTAACCCCGCTGCCCTAATCTCCTGACCCCCCAACCCCTGCTGTCCTGACCCCTGCACTCGACAACCAAGCCTCTCTACCACTTAGCAAACCCCCTCTAGCCAAAAACAAAATTCATCTAAAGCCATCAGACCATCTCCACTTTAGGTTTCTGTAGCCTGATGCACAGCTTGCCTCACTCTGAGTGCACAGCTAATCAAGAGTGAGTACATATTTGAACATATCCCTGTGCCAAATGTTGTCTGTCTGTGTTGCAGGTTAACTTCCTTCAGAAGAGAGCCTCTTTGCTACAGGAAGACCTGGATGCCTGTCGCAGCAGGAGGTTAGCATGATTGTTTAGATTGTATAGAAATGTGTGTGCTTACGTGCCTGTACATAGTTCATGTGGAGGTTTGTGCCTCTGTACAGTACTGCGGGTAATGAGTATCAGATTTACTTACAGCCTTTCAGTACACTTTGTAACACACGTTTAGTGCTGCAGGTACATTAGATGAGATCTTTGACAGCTTCCAGTCCTGAGGGCTTTCATTTGCCTCCCATCTATCATACTGTAAGATCCATTTATGTCTTTATGAAAAGCATCTATACATACGCAATGATAAGAGGACTCGTCAAACGACAACGGCGCTCACATCTCTGCAAACATCTCTCAGGACTGTCATTCATGCACATCACAGCGAATAACCAGTTCTTTCACTGTAGTCTACCTCACAACTTAAAGTGACAGAGACGCTGAGAGTCTCAAAGGAACAGTCAATCAGGGGGAGTTTGTTTTAAATTTGTTTCCATAAAAGTATTCTTTAGTATTAGCACATGCATGTTACAATGTTGGTTTAATGTTTAACGCTGGAATAACTCTTGCTGTACAGGTAATGGAGAAGCAACAGCCTCACTCTACACTGGAAAATGAAGGATAAGACGTCCAATCAGATGTGAGCATCATTGACTGTTACAATTATTTCTCATATCTGTCAAGCCACTGGACCAGTCATCTTTTAGTTTGATGTGCTGTTGTCTCATGGTTTTAACATATGAACTATTTATTTCTTGTCTGGTTTTAGTTTTGCTCTGTCTTGTTGGGAAATAAAAATATTTTCATGTTCACAACTGGTCACATTTCCTCAGTTTTATGTCATTTGATGTCATTAACTTGATGTTGTTGTTATAGCTGTTTGGTATCAGTTGCCATATACTTCTCAAAATCCATTTTTAATAAAAGACTTTTCATCACTTTCTGTTGTCATGCTATTTATTTTTTGTTCTGAGCATGTTTTCATCTTCTTCAAATACCCCATAATTAATCCCTCAATTAAGGGAAGTCATGCTGTTGCTCTTGTTTTTATATGACCACAACATGCATGTTAACCGAGATTAGCTCTGTAACTTTACACTAACGTCAAAGACCTTGAATTCCCATCACCCCCAACACTATTAAGCATTGCCTTTCTGCTCCAGCCCCCGTTTGAACTGTAAAGAGTGGTTGGGGGTTTGTGGTTAGTTCAGATAAAGAGCGCTGCGAGTCGATTGTTTGAACCTCAGGCCAAACGCAACAGTCCTTGGGTCCACTGTTTCTGCCTCCACCACCACTTTGTGATTTACCGGCGGGTCCACTCAAACCCAAACTGTATGACTCACAGCCTGGAGTCCATGAAATGGCCGCCATGTCTCCTCCAATGTCTCCAGCGTGTGGAGGTTTTATGATGATAATAACATTTGGTGGACAGAGGATGGGCTTCATAATGAGCCCCCATCCATTGGTATGTTGTGTCTCTGGTAGGTGAGGAATGCGTGGGCTTGAATACTGATCATTTCAAAAGAATCCCTTTTTTTTCTTGGAAAACTATTTGGAGGAATTATTAAATTCCAAAATCAGATTTGATTTCAAAGAGGCCCCCGCTCATATTTGCATTGGAATTGCTTTCTTTTTATACCCGCAGTTCACGCACTTCCATGTGGTCCCATTGTCCGTGACCTGTTCTGCTGTCTCCGAACGAAACACTATACCCCTCTCTGTGTTTATTTGATGTGCTGATTCTGCTGCCTGGGCAGAAAGGGAGAGAGAGAGAGAGAGAGAGGAAGAGAGAGAATGGAGAAACAAAAAGAGAGAGACGAAAGGAGAGAGGACTGTCAGAGGACATCTGAGAAACAGGAATTTAGTCTTTCAGCATGAAGCCTTTGTGGAGTCTGTTGTTGCTGGACAAAGTGCATGGAGGATTAATAACTTTTGCAACATAGCATCATACGTGCATGTAAGAAGTATTTGTGGCTTTTTTAAATGTACTGTATGTGTGAATGCATTCATGCTTCATGTTTCAAATAAACATGCACAAACAACAATATGAAAAAACACCATGTCAGTGCAATGACATATATGAAATCCCCAATATACAAACCCTCCTTCAGCTGTGGTGTTTGGAGGAGCTACAGTAATCATGTGGCATTGAGAACTTTGGGTGCTGACACCTGCCTGCTTCTGAAATAGGCTTAGAAGTAAAATGGAAAGTTTGGAACAACGAATATGTGTCAGTCCTTTTTGGGAATAACTCTTTGGACTAACACCATTTTGCTCCTCCTGCACATCGTTGGATGTTGGATGCATTCTCACAGAAGTGACTGACTGAAGCAGTTGAGTGAAGAATGAAAAAAGGAGAACTTAGGCAGGAGGTCACTTTTAAAACCTACACACCTGGCCAATTATTACTTAAGAGACATTTAGGATTCCTCTCTTTGAGAAGGAGTGAGATGGGAGTCTGTGGTCTGACTTTCTGAAACAGAAACTTGAAATGTTGTGCCCACCAGCAATTGCTCAGGTGTGTTGAGGTGAGGGGGTTGATGGGATTTGAACTTCTCTCCTCACTCTGTCTCAGGGGTTAGGGTTGTCTGCTACTGTCGAGTGTTATATGTACAAACAAGTTTCACAGCATGAACACCTTCAAGGAGAGGTTACTTGAGATGTATGATGCTGATTTTTAAGATTCACTACACCTCACCTGGCGCTACATAAACGGATGCATCCAATAGTGGCTTTAGACACTGTTAGATGATCTAAAACATACTAAAGTAGTAAGTTTGCCTTGCTATGAATCTGAAGGTCAGTGCGACTGTCCTGTTTAGCAGGCCCCTGTTTTGCTCATTAACACCGAAACGGTCTTCAGCTCTAACCTCTCCTTTAATCTGTGTTATTACTCTGACATAGTTTCACTCTAATTGATTGTCTCCCACCAAAATAAACCTCTATAATTGTGCTTGTGTAAATACAAGGCATGAATGTCATTTCCACACAGCCAACACGGCCCCATTAAGGATCAAAGCCCTCGCTTCCTCTCAGTTATCTCCACATCAGACGGCGGGCTGTTGTGTGACAACAGTAAAGGGCAGTCGGGGGAGCTCCTAATGTTTCCACTCATCCACCGTACTCTCGCTTCATGAGGCTCACATCTGGTGTACTCTGTGACGCTTTGCTAATGTGAAATTTAGTTTTCGTGACATGAGGGCACAAAGGCCTGTTTAAAAATCATTGCACGCTCTCAAAATAATATTGAAAAAAAAATGCCTCGTGACACTGAGTCGGAAATGTAGAGCAACGGCAAATTTCTCTTTAAGTCACTGCACAGATGAACCTTAACGCGGGTTTTGTTTTGGAGCATTTTATTCCTGTAGGATATCAGCAAGGTTATGTGAGGGCGTGAATTTAAAGACTAAAGCAGCAATTTGCAATCAAATGTAGAGGAGGGTGATTTGAGGTCATTCGATGCCTCTTACTAGATTTACACATTTGACTGTGTGTGCTTGTGACGGGCCTCTGGGATTGACTGTACATCAGTGTGTGATTGACAAAGTCGTTTTGTGTGTGTGTGTGTGTGTGTGTGTGTGTGTGTGTGTGTGCGTGAGCCGTGTGTCACTGGGGCTTTTTATAGCGCTGTATTCTGAGTCAGACCCTAGGAGGCCTGCGTTTGGCTGCTGTACGCTGCTTGCATAAATAAACCTGTTTATTGCCAACACTTCTCACACGCGCTGATGTCTTCCATCATGTTTTCTGCCTTCCCTGCCTTTGTCTCTCTTCCCAGCTTGTATCGTTCCTCTCTTTGTTGATACGGTATTTATGGCAGTGATTTTTTTTTCTTCCCCTTTTTCCCCGGCCCTGTCACTCAAAATGCAACAAGAGCTATGAAAAGGGATGTGCAGCTGTGTGATTTGAGAACAAGTGGGTTAGAAGCTATGCAGCCACAATGAAGAAGGCACATCAGGTCGTGTTTGTGTGGTTGTGGCATGAGTTTGCCGTCTGGGCTGATAGTGTGGGCTGAGCAGAGGGACAGAAGACCATGTGCTCAAGACAGTGTGGGAGGTTCGTCTGTATCGCTTGCCCTATGTCTCTGTCTGGTATCTCAGTTTCGCTCCCTCCATTTATCTCTCTCAGCCTCTTTTATTATTATGCACAAATGCATGCAGCAGAAGCGGTGATGGGTAAGCAGACTGTGGCCCCATCCATGCTAATACAGTTAAAGTTGAAAATGTATCTGTCTTTTTTGGATCTTCCTTGTCTCATCGTTCCTTCTTCTCTGTAGGTGCATGAATTCAGTTGTGATAGGCAGTAATGAAATGTAACTAAGTCCATTTCCCCAAGTACTGTACTTATATAGAAATTAGAGGTTCTCCCTGCTTCCTGCCTCTACTCCACTACAGTTCGGAGAGGAATATTGTACTTTGTACTTCACAACATTTATGTGTTTTATTCTAAATTCAAACTACTCAACAGTTTGACCAATACAGATTAATCAATTAGTCAATTAACCAGCAATTATTTTAATATTTGTGTCAGTAAGTTTTTGTGAAAAAAAAACATTTAATTGTTCCAGATTCACAAATGTCAGTATTTTTGACATTGTTGTTTTTTAAAATTATTTATTATGTATCTAATCTGTTAGTTGGATGAAATAGATACTGTGAAAATATCTGATTGGGCTCTGTTTCTTACTTTTACAATCATTCCTACTTTTTGTGTCCTTTTCATACATTTTCCAGATACTACATACTTTAACTTGGAGGACTGAATATAAGTCTTATGCTTAAATTTGCATCTGTTTGTGCCCTGTCCTGTCTTTGCATTGACTTTGCATAAATCAGCCAGCTTTCAGTCTAAATAGACCCCAATGGTCTAACTGCTGTTTTGAAGCCTTCATCCATCCATATTATGTACCATTTATCCTATCTCAAAGGGTCACGGGGTGCTGGAGCCTATCTCAGAAGGGATGAGGGGATGATATGCAGCAAAGAGTCCTGGGTTGGGATCTCTACATCCATAGGCGTGCCCTCATCTAGTTGAGCTAGCACATTGATATTTTCTACTTAAATCAACCCAATATTATTATGTTTGGTCCAAAAGACATCTGTAAAGTGCATAAACTCACAGAAACTACTGCCCTGAAAAAAATGTGGTCTGAATGCTCATATATGGCATGACTGTCATTTCAAGGATCTGATTGGCACATGATCTACTTTGGAGAAACTCTACCTGTTGGCATAAACAAACAGCACTTAAACATGGTGTGAAATTGCTTCTGGATCAAATTGCCCACACGTGTAAACAGCATTTTCACATTTATCTGCATTTCTGTGGACACAAACTGATGTTTAATGTGATACTGAGCTGTACTGAAAATCATCTTGTCAAAGCGAGACACTCTTTCAGCTGCCTGCCCTCGTCGGAGCATATATCTGTTGCCATGGTGCTCGCCCTGTTGAAGCGTCACACCCAACAGTAAGCGAGCAGAGAGATAAAAATCTGGCATCTTTGAACGGACGAGCAAGTTAATCACCTTACTGGCCTGGGAGCCCCCGCGCTCCCCGAGTCAGGGAAGAGGAAGATGGGGTTAAAGTGATGGATTAAGGATGAGTGAGGGAGCCCGGGGTTCAGGTTAAGACTGATTCAGAGACGGATCACTGTCCTGTCAAGCATGGCAGAACAGTGGCGTCCGGCCTGTGAAGTGTCTGCATGGTGCTTCAGTGCGAGCAGCAGAGGAAATGAAAGTCATTACTGTCAGTGTGGAGTGAGCTTCATGGCCCAAACGGGATTAGACAGTGCATCCGACATTGTTTCTATACATTGGTAGACTTAAAAGTCAAGCGCAAAATGGGATTAAAACGAGGGAAAAAAACCAATAAATAACCCTCAACAGCCCCCCTTCTCTCTTTTTGCCTCTCTTTTATTTCCTCTCTGCCTCCCTTCGCTACCAATTCCCTACCTATTTCATGTCTCATTCTTTCTTCAGAGTCTTTTCTCTTTCACCTGTCTCGCTCCCTACTCCACTCTCGCACAGACACATCTCTCTTTCCCTTCTTCCATCTTTCACACACTCATCCCCATCATCAAAATGCACAGGTAGGCGCCGACTCCCACTCGCACTTTACATTCTCTGTTTTGCAAAAAAAAAACAAAAAAAAACATCCTTCTGGGGCCAATTGGCGCTTGAAATCCAACTTCATTCCCCTCAAACTGAACCCTTTCAAAAACAAACCCTCCCACCACTTGCGCTCTTTTTTTCCCCCCTCTTCCTCTTTCAAAACAGCCCCATAACAAACTGGCGAATTGTTGCCCTTCCTTAACTTTTAAGGGTATTATGCACCATGTCCAACTTCAAAGCCTGTCTTAACTCCACACTTTAATTGTATCTTCCTCAGCTCTCTGCGTGCCATTTGATTCTGCTGACAACAGCACTTCTTCCCTCCGTTCTCTCCTCAGTCCTCCTCCTCCCGTCCTCTTCTTCCGACGCTCTTTGGTCCTCGCTCTGGTCGCGTCTTGACCCCATTGCGCTCTCCCCACCACCACGGCTCCTCTCATCAGCTCCTTGCTCCCTTCAGAGGCCATTGTCCCCCTGTTGTCACCTACTTTGAAGAGGTAGCCTCCATTTCCTCTCTCGGCAGTCGGTTGTTGCCCGGGGTGTGTACACACCAAACAAACTTGAAACAGTAACCCCCTGTCCTACATTGGCTGTCTCCTGCTCTCTTTATCTGCACTCCCTCTCTCTCTCTGTCTGTGTGAGCTGACTTCCTCCTCATGGCCCTGGTTGATAATTGCCATAAGCTTCCCTCTTGGTTTCATTTTCCATTGTCCTCCCCCAAATTCTTGGCTCTGGCTTGAGATAAAGGGATGAGCACTTCAAAGGGGTCTGCAAAGAGTTTAACCCCCAAGCCGAAAGGAACAGCACACAATACTGTAATTGAGAGCAGTTACTGATCACAGAGCCACAGCGCAGAGAGGACAGCGCCGGTAGACGCGCACAAAGTCTCCTGAGTGTTTATGACTGCGACTGAGGTGGCCGGTAGCAGTTACGACAGGCCAAGGCTGCTCAGGAGGCCATATAATGCAGTCGTAAAAACCTCCCTCCTCCTCTTTCGTCATTTCATCAAATGTGACTTTAGATGCAGAGGGGAAATTAAGTTGCTTTATATATTTTGTGCACGTGCAAAAAAACAAAAAGAAGCAGTGAACATTAAAGAACTGATCGGGCCCGCTAGTGATTTACGCGTGTCCTTCTGTCTCTATTTATAGGGCTCTTTGTAGTCAGGCTGAATTTGACCTGTCCCTGTAATAATATCTTCCCAAACAGAGAGACAGTTACACACCATAACCCCCCCCCGCAAGCCCTCTTTCAAGGGTCTTTTTATAGGGCCAGGAGCCAAGGACACCCCTGGTCTCAGGCCAGTCACAGACCTGGGGTCAGCTCCTGAGGGGCAGCAGGGAAGACCTGACCTACGGGGACCTCCCATGAACCACAGAGGGGGTTGACAAGGCAGGACGCGAAGGCCCAACTGGCCCCTGGTGCTGGCAGGGGGTCCACACCATCGCCATGGTGATGGTCTCCACCCCGGTGTGTTTACTGTCAGAGGTCAGCCTCAGCCATCTGAAGTTAACAAAGGCTGACATTGTCGGGGTAGCAGCCTGTATATTAGCCAGATGACCTGCACACCTACAGACAGACCTGGGCTGTGTACATGAGCTTTTACGAGATAAAACATTGTGTTTGTGCACACATCTGGCACGGCTCCAGATGTCAGATACACTGTACTGCGGCAGATACAGACCTTTTTTGTCAGACATGCCCAAACAGCCCTGAAACAGGCATTCATTTCAACTGTTGGTCCAACTCTTAATTATATTTAATCAATTTATCCATTATTTATTGTCTGACCTGGGAGTGGGGTCCCTCCTGTGTTACTCTTCCTCAAGTTTCTTGAATTTTTTTCTTGTTAAAGGCCTTTTGGGGGGAGAATTTCCTTTTTGGAACTGAGGGTCTCAGGATGGATTGTGTTGTAGGCTGAACAGACTGTGAAGCCCATTTAGGCAAATTTGGGATTTGTGATGTTGGGCTGTTTTAGTGAAACTGTCTAAAAATGACCTGTCTGTTTTAAGCCAACTACTTCACATAAGCGTAAATGTTGTTCTTTAAAACAATCTCTCCACATACCCACAAACAAGTACTCGCCTAGGGTTCAAGTACCAATCACAGCCACACATCTTTAGCTGGGACAGTGAGTTTGAGTTTGATGCAGACACACTGCGAGTGTTTTGGTGAAGGATGTGAGCGTGGTAAAGTGGCCTTTGAATGATGAGTAATCCCTTAGTCATCATTGGCCTCTTCAAGAGCAATTTCCTCTTTTATTAACCTTGATGGGAAGAGAGGTGCCAGGGGAGAAAGTTTCACAGCACCCTCAGCAAACAGACTGATCAAAGGGTTTGTCGTCTTTGTGCTGTACTTTCTGAATCTCCGTCCACTGAGACAACAAGGACACAGAGACACCTACTGTCTCCCTTTCAAGAATATAGCCAGTCTCCTTGTACAGAGAGTCTCCTGTGGTGGCTCATTTGAACACTAAAGACCTCTCCAAAACACTATTGACTCTGTTCTATAAACACTATTAACATCACTGCTCGCAGCTGGTCCAGCACGAATAAAGCGTCCAAACTGTCCACTGGCTGTCTGTCTCCAAACAAACTCCTCTCAGTCACATCCAGTGAATGCACGTATATTGAATGTCTCGTCTGTCCATATTTTCATGTTATCAGTGCTGCAGCTAATGTGCACAGAGCAGAGAGCTGGTGCTGTCAGAGCTGCAGAGAGGAGTAATTCTTCCTTTTCTTAAATGATATGATGAACATCCCACCTGCTCCTAAGAGCAGATGTTTTAATCTGGTGTGCATGTAACCATGTGCCCTTATTGCCACTGGTAGGAGCTGTGGAGTGATAACGCCACTGTGATATGTGATTTTTTTTCACCAACCTCCATTGCAGCATCTAAATGATGCCTGTGGTTAGTTCAGGTGACTTTTTTTTGTTTTCAAAAGGGCTCAAGCTGAATGTGCAAAACTTTGAGTCCTGCTCAAGTTTTCTGCAGGAAGAGCTCCTAAAGAGAATAAAAATAAATAAATCACACATTCATTATCCCACGGAGCTGCTCCCTTCTTGTTATGTGATCAAAAAATCATACGTGAAGGTGCTATTTGACACATGCCGGTGCATGTGTGTGTGTGTGTGTATGTGTGTGTGTAGAGTGTGTGGACGGGGGGGCTCTGCTGGATTAACCTCGAAAACTAAAGCGTGCATCTTGGAGGGGGAAAAGAAGAGAAAAAAGAGACTCCTGCGTCTTTAAAGTTTATGTAGCAACAGAGGGATTGCAGCGATAATGCTATTGGGGCGGCGGATCAGTTACTTCTGACGCTCCGAAGCCTCGGGGAGTTGGCTCAAGATCGCTTCTCTTTGATAAGGTCCTCTCCACGACGACTGCAACTTCATGATCCGGGAGAAGATTGGTTTAAAAATAAAAAGAAAATTTAAAAAATCAACCGAGCAAAATACGCTTGGTGCAGAGTAACTTAACTGGGGGACCACCTCCACTTGGTTTTTCTGCCTCTCTTTTTTTTTTTCTTTTTTTTTGCAGGCGTCAGGCTGCAATTGTTTTTTATGCAGCTGTCGGGACCCGGCAGTCGGTGCCTCACTTTGAAGTGCGCCGCTCCAGCCCGACGGCTCAGTCGGTGTTGGAGTCGCCTGCAGGAGAGAGCTACGGAGCGGCATGGCAGCCTGAAACCACGGGGAGGAGAGAGAGAGAGAGAGAGAGAGAAAGAGAGAGAGAGAGAGAGAGGAGGAGGGAGAAAAGGCGCTGTGTGTTTTTTTCTCCCTCTCGAGCATTTTTCTCTCCGTAAACCGACTCCAAGCCTGAACGGGACTGTATGTGGACGAGCACTGTGGATTTATACTCGCTCCTTTCTTCTCCTTTTTTGAGGATACTTTTAAAAGTGGAGTTTAATTTGAGCTCGTGGATCGATGGTAAGTAAGTTACAAGAGTGTGAGTGTGTGTGTGCGCGCGCGCGCCTCCTCAGACTGGCCCCCCATCGGAGCTCCCTTTGATGTGCTGTTGACTCGCCTTTGAAGTAAATGTTCCGGCAGAGATGGACCCGCTCATTTTGTCGCGTTTTAAGGCTAAAAAAAAGACCGGTCCAGTCGCCACAACCTCCACACACACACACACACACACACACATTTTGTCGACCTCCTCTTTTAATGTTTTGATTTCGCGTTTAAAGTCAAGTTAGCCAACTGAAAACAGAAGTCCTCGCTTCTTTTAGTTGACCCCCTCCCTCCTTTACACACACACACACACAC
>JAOXYL010000045.1:11182453-11197815 GCA_028564955.1 Terapon puta
ACACACACACACACACACGTTCTGAGAGTTTGGCGTAGGTTTTTGTGACTGGACATTAAAGAGAGGTCGTTGTTTTGAGTTAAATGCAAAGCTAGAGCAACTTTAAACGTGTGTGTGTGTGTGTGTGTGTGAGAGAGAGAGAGAGAGAGAGAGAGAGAGAGAGAGTCGCTTGTTTTAACCTGCCGTGTTGGGTTGAGGAGACTTTGGAGTTGCTGTGTCCCGAGCTGTTCTCTTACAAGTTTGAACACTGAGTGAAGTCGAGCCGCTGATACAAAGTGAACATCTATGACATCACAAGATGAGCCGCGGACACATTGTAACGACGACTGTGAAGAAACTAAGCGATCCGTCAGTTTGTTTGTTTTTTCTCTCTCTTATTTAAAGATTTTGCGCTTAAAGCTCGGGGAGGGTAGAGGAAGGGGGGTGTAGTTCACCAGACAGCAGCAGTCAGCTCAGTCCATTCACTATTTTGGTCACGTTTTTCGATCTCGAGTTTGTCCCACATTGGTGTCCTACAGGTACGCGCGGGGGAGGCTCAATTTGACGTGATTCGGGCCGCTTGTGATGAGGTGTGTGTGAGAGAGAGTGAGAGAGAAAAGTGGTAGGGATAGGGATGAGGATCGCATAGGGAGGTGGGGGCATGTGGTCGCGGTCTGCAGCAGGCTGACGGATCAGGCGTGATGGATCCGGAAGCGTCAGCTAACGAAGCCGCGCGTAAATCCCTGACGCTGGGACGGATTGATGACTCGTTAATGGAGGCGGAGGTCGCAGCCCCCGCTTGACACGCGCGCATCGCCGTGTTGCCACCGGTGCGGGAGGTGATGTGGATTCAGCTCAGGTGCTCCGCGGTGCGTGTGCGTAATTGTTGAATCCCCGTCCCGATCCGAAAGGGGGGTGGGGGGCTCCAGGTTGAGATGAAATGCTCTTTATGTAATGCTGCTGCGGCGTTTTCACACAGTTTTGCTCCTGTGAACCAGCCTGTCTCCTTCTGCAAAAGTCAGCGAGGGTCTGAAAAGACTCACCCCCCCACTCCTCCCCTCCCTCGCCCCCCCGTCCCTCGCCCCCCTTTGAAGTTGGGGCGGATCTGGTTTTGATTAGATCAATACTTTGTGTTTCAGAGAGAAGACGGGCAGCCAGAGAGAAGCTCCCCCGCTGACATAAGAGAGTGAGGAGATTACAGTAGAGGCTCAGAGGAGGCGAACAACACTCGGGCTCTCTCCGTCAGAGCCATGAGCCGGGCGCTTATGGACCATATCGCTACTAGTTTCCGAGAAGATGCTCCGCGACCCCCGGTGCCGGGGGAGGAGGGCGAGGCGCCCTGCTACCCCGGCAAACTCGCAGTGATGAAACCCCTCGACCCCCCCAGGTCGGTCGCGCTCGGCTCTCCGGGCTCCACCGCGAGGAGGAACGAGGACGGACTCGGGGAGCCGGAGGGGAGCGCCTCTCCGGACTCTCCGCTCTCCCGGTGGACCAAGTCTTTGCACTCTCTGCTCGGGGACCAGGACGGCGCTCTCCTGTTCAGGACATTCCTGGAGCGAGAGAAATGCGTCGACGCTTTAGACTTTTGGTTCGCCTGCAACGGCTTCAGGCAGATGGACCTCAAGGATACCAAAACGCAGAGGGTCGCCAAAGCAATCTACAAGCGCTACATCGAAAACAACGGCGTGGTCGCCAAGCAGCTCAAGCCCGCGACTAAAACCTTCATCCGGGACAACATCAAGAGGCAGCACATCGACTCCGTGATGTTCGACCAGGCGCAGACCGAGATCCAAGCGGACATGGAGGAGAATGCGTACCAGATGTTTCTGACTTCTGACGTTTACCTCGAGTACGTGAGGACTGGGGGGGAGAACCCGAGTCACATCAGCTCCAACGGGCTGGGCGACCTGAAAGTTGTGTGTGGATACCTGCCCACGCTGAATGAGGAGGAGGAGTGGAGTTGTGATTTCAAAGCCAAAGCGCTGGTGGGACTGTCAGCCAAGGCGCAGAGAGCCACCGTGTCCATGAGAGCGGTGGAAGTGATGGAAAGGGGATACAGGTATGTCTGCACCTTTTAAAAAAATTCTGTTCTTCTTTAGCGTCTGAACTCACTCTGAACTTGGGGGGTTGGGGGGGTCCTTTAAAGCACAACACATTTCAGGGTTTCTTCTAAGTTTGTAGAAAACTCCGTCTGTCTCTTCCTCTCTGGCCCCTCTCCTCGTCTCCATCCCCATCTCCAGCAGCAGCCCTCTGCTGGCACTTGCCTGGATTTCCAGGGTTTTGAAATAGTTCAGCTGAGTGTCTTCCGCAGGGGAAAGTTCACAGAGCACGATTGGCTCTGCAAGCAAATAATAGATGACAATACTGCCGTACCATGCGTCCTCCTGTCCCACTCTGTCCTTAGAGCCTCTCGGCTGAGACACATATCTCTAGCAGATCTCTAGACGGCACCAAAGGAAAGTGAAACAAATGCTTTGCAGCTTCATTTGGATGCTTATTAAGGCCTTTCCGTCTCTGCTGGTCAATCAAAGAACAATCAGTTCAGGTTCACAGAGTTTTATAGGCCTGTCATTACAAGTAGACGCACCAACACTGGGTCGTTTTCTGATGTTGTTTATGGGACAAATCTTAACTTTTACATCAAGTACAACAGGCTGAGCTCACTGACAGCTATACCTGCTTTGGACAACATGGATTGACAGCTTGTGTGTGTGAGCTGGGAGTAGCAGCGGGTATTTTCCTATATAGTATGACGCTTGCTGCTCAAAGTGAGAGTGTAGTCCTCCTTTGACATGAATCCTTAGTGCCTCTCTCTCTCTCTCCCCTCCCATTGTCACCCTCAAAACATGTGGAACCCATTTCTCCCCTTTTCCGCCTCCTTCTCCTTCTCTTCAACTCCTCTCATCTCACTTTCTTTCCTTTTTTTGAACAAACAAACCCTGAACGACAGCAGCTACAGTACAGAATCAACACCTCCCCACCCTGAACCCTCTCACTCTCTTCTTCTTCTCCTCTCTTCTTGTTTGCGTCAATTCTCCTCTGATTCGCCTCCTTTGCCGCTCCCCTCCACCCCACCCCATCCCACCGCCTTCTCCACTTTTATCTTTTTCTCTTTTGAAATCTCAGGGATGGGGACTACGAGGCATGCTTTTGGAGCGAAAGTGAGGGGAAAGAGAGCGGAAAGGAAGGACAGAGAGAGGGTGGAGGGGGGGTGCATCTCATGAAAGAAAAGAGGGAGGAGAAAGGATAAATGAGGGGGTGAGAGAGAGGCAGGGAGGGAAGAATGCAAGGCCAGCTGTGTTAAATACCTGACTCTTTGCAAGCCCCTCTGAAGGTCAGCCTGGAGTTGGGGGCCTACAGCTTTAGTCCTGCTGGGTCTCTCCCTCTTCTTGAAGACCCCCTCCTCCTTTTTTTCCCCCTCTCTCCTTTCTTTCCGTCTCTGACACACTCTTATGCTTCCGCTCTATACTTTTCTCTCTCTCCCTCTTTTGGTCACTCCCCCCTTTTCTCCTCCTCCCTGCTGTATCATGGCAAGAATGCATGCACAGCGGGAGGCGAATGCTTAGGAAAGAGTGAGTGTGAACGAGAGAGATGGAAAAGAGAGAAATTGCAGGCTGTTTAAGAAGGCACAAATGGGCCACAAGGAGAAAACCGCAGCATTCTCAGTGCAGATGAACTTGTTTTTGATGGGGAGGAGGACGCCGGTGACACTCATTCATCACAGGGTTTCGTTGTTATTGGTGGCAGAAGACGACATAGTCACACGCTCGCCCGTTTATTCCTCCTCCACCCTCACAAGAAGCACCTCGTCTGGATCTGACACCCTCAACATCCAAATTAAATGAAATATTCCCCACCTGTTGGGATACAGTTTCACAGTGTTGTATCAGTATTAATATGTTTGCTGTCATAACTTTCAGATCGTACAAGAGAGGGGACTCGCTCAACCCTTGCCATGCGGGCTCTTTTGCCCCCGCCAGCAGCACCAATGACAGCGAAGTGTCCAGTGACGCCTTGACCGATGATGCCATGTCCGTGACTGACAGCAGTGTGTAAGTGAATGTCAATCAAGTGTGAGTGAGTGAGAGAGAGAAACCAACACATGACAGTGTTTCATGAATGTGAAATGTGGTCCTGTGGACATCAAAAAACAAAAAAGATGAGGCTGACTGGTGGGAGTCGTAGCCAAACTGGAAGAATGATATACGATACATGGGGAGTAGCTGGTATGTGGCGTAGGTCCATGACAAGCCCCATCCTTAAACAGCATTCTGTTTTCATTTATATTCTTTAACATTATACAGGAGATGCAGATATACTTTGTGAGATGACAAATTGGAAAAAGTATAGAAGTCTTATGTGACATATCTGCTGCTGATAATGTATTGACAAGTAGTAACTAAGCCAAAGATGTTGAATTAACAATGAAACAGAATAGTCATAACTGTTGTGTTGATGACTCCCCTGGATGGACTGACAAATCAAGGAATTTGCTAATTGCTTCAGTCTTGTGCTTATCTGTGTACGTGCCCAGGGCCTCGTTCTTCCAATGGTGTGATCACGTGTTTCTCAAGTGACAAGGTGCTATGAAGTCACTGCGTGGTGCACAGCTCAAGGCCAAGAGTGCTGGAAGGGAGTTGGGGGGCGGGGGGGGGGTGTCAGCTGTTTTTTTGGAAAGAGAGCAGAAACATTTTAGCTCATCTCACATGGGAGGCATCGAGGCCTGTGCGGATGATATCACTGAAGAGGCAAGGTTTACCATGACCAAGCTAAAGATGCTTACAGACTGAGACAGTGATGTTCAATGCAACCAGTGTGCTGTGCTGCACATAAATAATATGGCAGCTATAAAGAGTTTTTTTTTTTTTACAACAGGGAGTCCTCCTGCTTTGGCATATCTCTAGACAGCCCTGCTTCAAAGAGACCGGGGCCCATATAGTCCTATTCTGTTGTACTTTGCCCTGTGCAGCGACAAAGCCCTGGCCACAGGGACACAACCCCACCCCCCCCTTTCACCTCAATCCGGGCCTGCGCTGGCCTTGATCAGTATATCTGCTCCTCTTTAGGTCAGTTGAAAGGACCCATAAACATTTGAATCTCATTTACAGATAAAGAAAAGAATAGAAAAGGGAAGAAAAAACGCAACGGGGGAGGAGGCGGTTGGGTGGGAAGAGAAAGAGAGTGTTGGAGGGGGGATTTTTGCTTATATCTTATTTATGGATTTGCTTGGACGCTGGGGAATGCAGCTGCGCAGACTTCAAACATTACCTTATCTTACAAACCAGCCTTTTGATGTGCGGAGATCAGAGGCTGGCTGCGGCAGCGCTTGCCAAATGAAGATTGGGAGGGGAGGGGAGAGGAGTGAGGGGGGGTTGCTTATGCGCATGACTGTGGCATTTCAAAGCAAAAGTGGAAAAGTGCTCCTCAGTTAGGCTAGGTCACCAGGAAACTGCTGTTTAGCATGGAGAAAAGACACTGTTTTACACTGTCAAGTGCTTCAGTTTGAAGTTTGAGCTTTGCTGTTTGTTGTTTGATTAATTTTTTTTAAGCCAGTCAGCCACTCAGTCTCTCAGATAGATTTAACCAGGTTAGCTACACCCTTGAGTCCTGTCCTACAGTAACTCTTTGAATACGTAGAATGAGTAGCTAATGCTAACAGTGTCCTCAGCATAAAAGCCAGTAGGGGAATGCTAATGCTGACACTACTTCTGGCCTGTGGAGCAGAGCACACTGCGACTGCAGAGTGCATTGGTGTGTAAGTGTGTGTAGCGCTGAAAGGAAATGGCCAGCAGAGTTCCCAGTGCTGTGCTGGAGCCACAGTTGAAAATAAGTGTCATTTCTAGGGCAAACAAAACTTCCCGCCACCCTGCTTAAAGTCTTGTAACCTGGTCTGCTCCGACCCACAAACAAGACCGGAAGTGCTGCCGTGATTTGCCTCTGAATGTCTTTATATGTCTGCAAATTTAATTCAAAAGATGAAAACAAAATGGATTGGAGAACGAATAAATTAGATTTATTCTTGCTTGAACTGTGTTTGATCTACCAAGCTGGCTAACAAGCTCCTTCCTAAATGGCTGTTTGGTCTTAAATGATTAATCTGATTGGGTGTTTGACCTTTGTGATCTTTCTGTACAACCCTCCAGAGATGGCATCCCTCCGTATAAACTGGGCTCCAAGAAACATCTACAGAGAGAGATGCAACGCAACATGAGGATGAACAGCCAAGTCTCTCTGCCTGCTTTCCCTGTAAGTACACAAACACACACACACGCTCAAAAGTCTTTTTGAACCTGGGTCCCACAGTGTAATTTCCATACCACCCTCTGTTCCGGGTCTCTCTTGGTTCTATGAATAGTACCGCACAAACTGTATTCGGCATTCTCAATTCAACAACACCAGCAAAGATCTGAAGAATAACGTCAAACATCCAGCCTCCCACTCACTCACACACACACACACACACACACACACACACACACACACACACACACACATAAGTGCACAAGACACACATGCAAACACGAGGCCCCTCACTACCTTTGGTGTCACCTACACCCCCATTAGGGTTCCTTGAAGTCTGCGGGAGATGGGGAGGTCTCTAAGCTGTTTATCGCCGCAGCGCTCGGAACACACCAGGGTTTTTCTTCCCCACCGATGCTGTAAATATGGAGAATAGGGAGAGATGAGGAAGATCTCTGCCGCTTTATCCCGAGGGCTCTGAAATAAGCCCGGTTCCTAACAAAAACACAAAGATACTCAGACACACTCGCATGCACACGCGCGCACGCACAGCGCTTTGATCCGAGGATGAATGGAGCAAACGCACAGGGAAGTGACAACTTCCAACAGAGCTGGCCCCCTTTTTTTCCACTGCACCCCCACCCCCTGTGCACACACACACACACACTCAGCCAGCCCCCTCCCCTAAAAGTGAGGGATCTTAGGGAAGAGTTTGAGCATGTCATGTGAGCTCTCAGTGGGTCAGAGGGGAGCTGGTAGCTTAAGGCTTAAGAGAGGCTCAGTCCAGGTCGAGAGGAGAACAGGAGAGCCGGTCCAAAGAATAGGCAGGGGGACATCTTGCCGAAGTAGCTGTAACATATGTAGCAGCTTGTTAAAATAAACTTTATGTAACCCCAGTTTTTTTCACCATATGAGACATGCAGCAAGTGTTAGTTGTATAATGAAACGATCCACAGATTGGTTCTCTCGCTGTCCCCCTTTTTGCTTTATGCTCGCTTTTATTCTTGTTTTTGTTTCCCGTCTGATTTTTGGCAATGGCTGCCATTCCCATGGTGCACCAGCCCTAGGCTCCATCAGACAGCGCCTCTTTTTCCTCACTCTTTTTTCCTCTTCATCCCAACAACAAAGGGATGGAAGAAACAAAAAAGAGAAGAAAAATCAAGAAGGCCCTAGTGCAAAAATGCAAATAATTTAAGATGTGTGTGTGCACACACTTCACCTACTGTCACTATACTGTACCTCAAAGGTGCCCAGTGTGTGACAAGGGGGGAATAAATTACCTAAACCTGTCTGATCTTCCATCCTTTTTTTGGGCACCTTTATCTTTTTCCTCCATTCCCTCCCTCTCTTCATTTTCTCTTTCTCTCCCTTCATGTGAGCACATCTCTGCATCTCAACTTCTCCCATTTTTTTAATCCCTCATCCTTTCCTCCCTGGAGTTCCCTTCCACCCCCTGTCGATATGTGGCTTTTATTCCAAGATGTAAAGCCACTGCTTCCCATCTATCAATCCCTCCGTCCCTCCCTCCATCGTCCTATTCTCCCCCCACTGAGTGTTTGATATTTGACGAGGAAGCCTTTGAAGTGAGCTGACTTTAAAGAGGCCTGCTGATGATGACAGAGGGAACCAGCCGAGGCCTAGCCCAGCGTGACCATACACCGGGCCTGCCACCCCTTGAAACAGCCCTGTAGCCCTGGGTGCCTATGAGAGTACCCTGATCAGTACCACCAATGGTGGAGAGCAATTCATAAATGTAGGGAGATGAGGGGAGAGCAGTATAGATAATCTCTGTAGAAGTTGAGGAGGGTTGGAGCTTCGTATGGCAGGGGTGATACAATGGCTAATGTATCGTCTTCTCTCCAAAGCGCACTCGCCGTCCTCCCAAGGAGATGGTCCCGATGGAGCCGGCAGAGTTTGCTGCCCAGCTCATCTCCCGCCTTGAGAGCCTGAAGAGAAAGCAGGACACCATCAACTCTCTGGAGGAGAGACTGCAGCAGATTCAGGAGGTTTGTGTGAGAACTTTACTTTATTTTTTAAATTATTATCTTTTTTTTTATTATTCCTGATTGATGACTTTGAATGCTTTTGTTCACAGGAGGAAGAAAGAGAAGATACAGAGATTATGGGAAGTGCTCCTCAGCTCTCCCCTCACCCTCTGACACTTCTCCCCGGCTCCTCCGACGAGGATCCCCAAGCGATCCTGGATGAGCACCTCTCTCGCGTCCTGAAGACCCCTGGCTGCCAGTCCCCTGCAGTCGTCCGCCACTCACCTCGCTCCAGCTCACCAGAGCACAAGCCCTTCACACGGGCAGGCTTTGGAATCAAGTCCCTGGTAAGGACGGGGCCCCCCAGCTCTTCTGTGTCCAGTCCCGACCAAGGGGCCATCACTCTGGCCTTGGGCCCCAACAGGACCCTCGTAAGCAGGCAGAGCACAAAACACATCCACCACCACTACATCCATCACCACGCCAGTCCCAAGACCAAGGAGCAGATTGAAAGGGAGGCAGCTCTCAGGGTGCACGGCCTGTGCTCCAGCAGTGGGGAGTGCCAGCCCTGCCAGCCTTACCAGCGCAGCCGCAGCCTGGGCAGAGAAATGTGTGGGGCCATTTCAGCAGATAACAGCGCGGGGTCAGTTCCAAGCTATTCTCTGTATTCATGTGCCGTTTCTTTCCTGTTTCCTCATGTCAATTGTGTAAAAATCAGCAATGCTAATTCTTCCTCTTGCTGTCTTCCCAGGCGTTCCAGCTCTCTGTCCAGGCGTGTGTGTCGCTCGGGGGCTGAGGAGGGGGTAGCGGACAGGTGTATGGAGGACTGCGGGCCCTTGCAGCTGCCCAGTGACACGACAGACCCCACCCAGAATGTGTTGCAGTGGATCCTGGAGAGCAAACGTCAAGGCAGGCACAAGTCTCACAGGTGAGCTGCTGATTGTTTCAGAACTGCTTGGGTCTTTAACGCTGAGAATTTCCCATTTTATTTCTGTTTATTTTTGTGTGTTGCTAATGCTAACGCTTCTTTCTTTTCACAGTAACCAGAGCACTAAGAAATCCTTCGGAGGCTCCTCCACCCAGACGCACACGTGGGGTGGTGGTGGAAGCTGCGGCCACCTACGTAGCCACCAGCCAGCCCAGCCATTCATCCAGGACCCCGCCATGCCTCCCCTGCCCCCTCCCAACACTTTGGCCCAGCTGGAGGAGGCGTGCCGCAGACTGGAGGAGGTCTCCACCAGCAAGACCACCAAGCAGAGGTACACAGAAACGGGAGAGTTGTCATTGAATATTGCTCTCAGCCGTCGGCCAGCTACTCCCAATCAGAGTATACCGGCATCCCTGGAGGATACATGAGTCTGTGTAATTGATCTTTGTAATAACAGTTTCTGCCATTATCTCTTTGCAGGCATTCGATGTCCAGTCTCCAGCAAGAGAAGAGCCACCTAGTGCCTGTTCAGGGTGAGGGGCCCATCCCTCTGTCCCTAGCCAGTCCCAGCCCTGCAAGGCTCCCCACCAACAGCCCTGGTCTCCAATCAGAAGAGTACGATGCCTCTAGCGTCCCGCCCTTCCTGTCCTCTCCTCCTCTCTGCTCCTCTTCCTCCTCCTCTCAGCCATAGCCTCCACCTTATACAGTGTACTTCTACCCTTTTTTTTAACTCTTCCTATTTAACACCTCTACTACTCGCCACACATGCAGGGAGACAGACAAGTAGTAGTCATGCGCGGAGCTATGCATCACACACGTGCACACACCCACGTACAGTCGCTCAAAAGGGAAGGTGACCCCCTTTTTTTCGAGGAGCATATTTTAAGCTTTGTACACAGAAGCCCGGCTCTGCCTCTGTTTGCATGAATCTTGTGTATTTGTGCTGTGTGTGGGGAGAGTGTAGTCACCGCACCACCTGACTGAGACATCCCTTTCATATATATGTATCATTTTTATTGGCCGTCCTTCAGTGAGCTGGCAGTCGGCTGGGGCGAGCAGAGCTTAGCAAAGAGAGAGCTCCTCTGAAGTGGGCCTACAAAGCCTTGGACATAGCTGAAGGGGAATTGATAATACTGTGCCCCTTCTCCGTGCGCACACACGACACACAAGCACACACTCACTGATGGCACTGGGTCACTCACTCGTGTTACTCTTCAGTTACAGTATTTCTAGCCTCATACTGTCTTCTGTGCACTCTTGCTGAAAGTAGTCGAGCACTGGTTAAAGTCCCTCAGAAGCTGTGCTCTGTTTCTGATTTCTCTTTTGATCCTCATCTCGTTAAGCATCACAAGGGCGTCCACACCTTCTAATGAGCCCTTTCCCTTGTCTCCTTTTAGGATGAAGGAGTGTAAAAAGGGTCTGGGAAGCCAAGGGGTGTGCAGCGGCGAGACAGTGGTGACGTATTTTTTCTGTGGCGAGGAGATCCCCTACCGGAGGACCATGAAGAGCCACAGTCTCACGTTGGGCCACTTCAAGGAGCAGCTCCGCAAGAAGGGCAACTACAGGTGTGTGCAAGATGGAAGTTTGGATACAAAGAGGTGTCTGTTAAAGTTTTACAAGAGCACTGTCAGTGATGTAGAGTGAACCTTTACCGTCGGTCCCTCTGTGATGTTGCGATAACTGGCAATAAAGCGGTATCAGTTTATTGGCCTTGATGTAAAACTGTGGAGAAGAACAAAAGATTAATTTTCCGTTTCGTTTAGCAACACAAAAATCCCCTTACACGATGCACAGGTTGTCGCCTGTAGCTGTCACAAACAGAGAAAGTTAGGGAATTAGTAGAGGAGTCACTTGAAGTATCTTCAGTGGTATGGGAGCTAGGAGCTGGGATGTGTGATCCTTAGTGTCATCAGAGCGTAACCTGGTGACATTTAAGATATTGTGAGCCTTCCAAATTGTCACAATCTAACAAGGCAAGTCTAAAAGAAACGACAAACTGAAGTGAGAACGTCGGAAAGGCAAGAGGTCGCACTGTCTAGCGGCCTGTGGGATGACCTGATATATTTTCCCTTTATCAATATCTATGTGGAGCAGTGATATCAGTGTTTGTTTCAATGCATGTGTGCAGTCAGATTCAGGCCTCTGTGGAGTCTTTTTTTTATGTGTGTGTTGAGGGGGGCGCAATGAAAAGGAAAGGACAAGGGCGAGGGAGGGTGGGTGGTGCGGGGGTTAGTGGAAGAGTTTGAACTGCAGCGATTTGGGTCCCATCTGGTATTGATTTCCATGCTAAGGCACACTTAATACACATGGCTTTGAAGCCCCGGCCCCTTTCATTTCAACCAACAAAGACTCACACAAATGGCCAGCGTGCAAATTCTTCACTGATGCTATCAGGGGCTCTTTTTTTTTCCTGCCCTGGTGTGTGTGTATGTGTGTCTATACACATGTGTGCCTGCATTGAACGCGCACAATGTTTACACATGTTGTAATCATTTTATGGATATTTTTGAAAGGCAGATTGTTAAATGCCAGACTCGCTTGTTTGCTGTACTTCAGGGCCCTGAACAGAGGCCGCGCAGCTTCGGTGTGTGTTTGCAGAGAGAGATTTTACTTTGATTGCTCCCTTCCAGTGGGCATTAAAGGGAAAAGATCAAACATTTATTGTTTAGTCTGCCATGGTCTCCAGGATAAGCATGGGTTGAGTATTGTGTTAATAATTACAGGTATCAAACTATTTCTGGAAGAAAAAAAAAAGAAACTTCAAGAAATGTCTTCCTGTCCAGATGTGCACAGTGTTTTTGGATCAGCAAATGTGACAAGCACTTAGCTCCAAGTTCTCCACATCTGCCCCCCCAACCTCTCTTCTTTTCTCTCTGGCTCGCTGTCGCAGTTCCTGTGTCATACCATCCACATTTTTTTGGAAAGAAAGCTGCGCGGCTCTTTAATAGCAGCCAGAGAATGTGTGGAGTTGGGTCATTTCAACATGGCAGCGGTTCAACAAAGAACAGTACTGCTGGGCCCTGCCAGACGATATTGGTGCCAGATGTCAGTGCAAACGGAGAGAGAGAGAAGGGGAGAAGGGGGGAAAAACAGATCTAGCCACATAAAACATGTTCCAGTGGAAATTCAGGCTCTCTCTGTCTCTGTCTGTCTCAGCAAAAAAAAAGAAAAAGATCATGACTCTTTGAAGTTTTTTTTTTTTTTTTTTTTTTTAAAGAGTATGTATGACGGCTTGACTTTTTTCTTTTTTGTCTTCTTCCTCTTCTGGATAGGAGGATACAGTCATTAGTTGTGTCTTGTGCTCTTTCATGTCCTCTTATTCATCCACTTTGTCGTATGTACTCACAGGAGAGACCCCCTGGATTTGGTTTAGTTGAAGCCTTCCTGTATTTCAAATGTGGCTGCTTTTTATTAGTGACCACCCTCATCCTGATTGGCGAATGTGCACTCAAGCACCTTTTGCAAGGATTTTTTTCCTTAAAACTATAGCTCTTGTTTTATAAGTATTGCATGTTGGACTTCGTCAGCCTCCCATCTCATTAAAAACAAAATGCTCACAAACATACCCGCATTCCAGTCACCCCACACATGGAGCAAACTGCGGCATTTTTCCATTACATAGTTAATGGGTGAATTCTGAGACACCCCCATCCCTCCCTAAACCAACCCACCCCTGCTGGTTTCTCTTCCTCTGAAATGAGGATGGGGGGGTTGCATCATTAATGGCCCAGTGAAGTCATGGCTGACGAGAAGCCCCTCCTTAATTTTTGTGTTTTTTCGTCAACACACACTCAGAAAGTTGTCAGTTGTCTGCTGCCCTTCCTATAGCCCTCAGCAAGACCTCATGCTATCCACAGGGGTAGACCATGTGCTGTTTGCTCTTTCTCCTCCTCCTGTTCTTTTCTTTATCCCTGTAATAATGAAAGGGAAGATGAGGAGCGAGTGAAAGCCTGTGGATGTCTTCTGCCTTGTGTGCGTGTGTGTGTAGGAGTCGGGGGGTAATGACAGGCAGACTTACAGGCACCCAAAATTTCAGCCTTTGTCAAAGGACCCCTTCATTTGCACACTGGCCTAATTGGCCCCTGTTAGCCGGGGCAAAACTCACAACAGTACGGTGGAGAAAAAGGAAAAGGGAGAGGTAAAACAGAAGAAATGAAGGGAGGAAAGCGAGCCTCTTATTTTAGACCAGGACGTTTTAGCAGCAGGTTCCACCCTGAGAGGCCCGAGTGTGTAGGCCCAGTGGGTTTGGTTGATTGTGTACTGTGTAGCTTTTCAAGGGTGGCGGAAGTGAGGCTCGATGTTAAAAGGATTGAAGAAAGGGGCTGGCACCAAGCTGTTTGACTTTTGGGTGTTTTTCATGCTTGTGTATGAAAAAAAGACGTTAACACACTCTTGTCTCTGCTGCAGGTACTACTTCAAGAAGGCCAGTGATGAGTTCGAGTGCGGCGCGGTGTTCGAGGAGGTGTCTGACGATGGCTCCTTGCTGCCCATGTACGAGGGCAAGATCCTCGGCAAGGTGGAGAGGATGGAGTGAGCCTTGTGCGTGTTGTGGATTACGCTCCTAGAATCACGCCTTCCGTGGATGTACTCCTTCATATGCTCTCCCACAAACACAAATTGTGTCTTTTAAGCTAAGACTGACGGACTGGAGATGTTGAAGGAATGCCAACGAGGTTTGGGCAGATGGACCGGACAAAAGCTGGAGAGGAAAAAAGGAAAAGGAGGACAAGCTTTGGCTAATACAGGACTATCACATGAACAGCCCACTTTGAAGTGAAGAAAACAAAGGATTGTGTGTTGCTGGACTGAAACATCTCCGCTGTCCAGAAGAGAAAACTCTAGAGACTCTAGGTGAATGACCACTCCTCAAAGAAGCGGGGCGGGTGGGTTTCAAATCTGAGACTGATTAGCCCACCTTACCCACGCCTGTGCTAGCACCTGCCTCCAGGCACTTGCCAGCACACTGCTAAAATGTATATGCAGATATACATGTACATTGCATTGTATTGTGATGCTCGTATTGCTGTGTTAAGATTTATATTGCTATTTATTGGAAACATCCCTGCCCCAACCCTATTATACTTCCATGGACAAGCTGCTTGGAGTTGGAGAAATTTCTCCAATTTCCCTCATCCGTGATTTTTGTTTTTTTTTTTCCCTGTCTGAGCATCAGTTCTCAAGCAAAGGAAATGGGTTTTATTCATTTTCTGCCCCTCATATTGAACTGTAAACTTCAAAAATACCTCTTCAAAAAACTCCACTCCTGTTCCTGGAGATTTAGTGGGACATCTCTGATCTCTTGGCTGGAGAGCTTACTGCTGAAGCTTTGAGAATGGCTCTCTATCACTTAAAGTTTGATAATATATTTACTACTGCAGTGCTATTTGTGGTTGTGTCCCCATCCGCTCCGAAGGGCCCTAAGTGTACTATGAAAAAGGAACAAAAAATGCTATTAATGTTTTAATTCCCTACTCTGGGACTCTGCCCAGTTAGCCTTGATCTGTCGCGTCTTAGTGCCTTTGTTTCAGTGGCGCAGGCATCGCACAAATAGCCTACGTATATTCACTAAGAGGAAACTGCCCTGAAAAGGTCCTTGAGCCCCCAAAATGTGTTTACACCAATATTAATATTTTACCAACAAAAAGCTCTATAATGTGCTCCCCAACGTGCTTACCTATGTGATTGTGTGACAGAGTTGCTTTTGAGTAGGGTTTACTCTGTGTGTATTTGAAGCCTGCACTATGAGCTGCAGATGATAATGATGGTGGCGATATACACTATGTCCATAGTGTTTTAATTGAGTACAGTAGCTGTGCCTACATGGATTCTTGCCGTGTTTTACCCAGTTTTCAGGGTCCTATTACTCCCTTGGTTTTTACAAGGGGCCTTATGTTGAAAAGATATTTTTATGCCTTTAGTATCTGTTTCATCATGTTTATGTTTTATAATATTTTTCATGGCTTCCTTGGCTCCACTTGTAAACTGTAAATTATGCGTTCTATAGAGCTCAGTTGAAAAGATGCCTCGGTACTTTAATTATTGTAATTATGAAGAGATGTAGCCTTTATTAAAATGTTCTATTTTTCAAATTAGCAAATGACTTCCTATGGTTTTGTGTGTGCGTTGTGATGGTGTTGTATGGATTTTCCTTGCTCTTAATTGGGGTGTTGGGAAGGTGGTCTGTGTGTGTGTGTGTGTGTGTGTGTGTGTGTGTGTGTGTGTGTGTGTGT
>JAOXYL010000045.1:11212813-11226114 GCA_028564955.1 Terapon puta
CTCCTCCTCCTCCTCCTCCTCCTCCTCCTCCTCTTCCTCCTCCTCTATGCCGACCAATACCAAGTTACAGCAGTAAAACTTTTCAACACGTTTCAGTGTAGCCCTGATTTTTTCTTTCTTCTTTTCAGCTTTTCCTCAAACTTGTTTTCATGCTTGATATCGTACCGTGTCCCCTTTCGACCCAGACATATGTGCTACTTTAACGGAGAGGGTCATCAATATCCTCTTTGTATTACTACAGTATATGTCAAGAAACACTGGAAAAACAATCGTGGCATGTTTCATTCCTTCTTCTTTGTGGATTATCAAATCGTATTTTAGAAGGGAACACATCAATAAAAAGGGAAGTGGAGATTTGTGTTATTCTGGCTTAAAAAATGATGTAATGCAATCCAAATCTTTTATCAAGTTATACTGATTTGTGTTCACCTGTGTGTTTCAAAGTCATTTGCTTTGTCTTTATGATTTGTAACTGTATCTCTGCAGCCAGGCAAAGTGCTGAGGTTGGACAATCCTACAAAAGCAATGACAGTATTTTCACAGCTGAATTCAAAAGCTTTCATAAGTTTAAGTGTAGACTTTTCTTATGGTTCATAAACAGATGTTCAGGTATGGTCAAAGTTTAAATATGGTGCCCTGTGTTACATTTCCTTTATCTGCAGTGAGAAAAGGCCACATGGACTGAAACATTTTGCACTTTGTATTACTTTTTTGCACACATTCACATCAAATCTGAAGTTGACATATTTTTCTAAAGGTGACTTTTATTTCCTTAAAACATCTTACAATAGACCTATGTGCATTAAAAGGTTTAACCATATAAAGCCTGAACCATGAAATATTGTTTTAAACTGGTTTTAAACTGGATAGGCTTCAAAATGTGGTGACATTGGTAAGAAGACATGCCAAAAAACACCCAGGGTTATCCAAATTTATTTTGAACATAAACGATAGTAAGATAGTAGATAGACTGTTGTTGCTGCGCACACAACAACAGACAACAAGATTTCTTGACAGATTATTTCCAAGATTATGATTGTGATGTCTTTCCTTTGAGTTTTACCTCATTTTAAAAAACCTTCACTGCTTAACTGCTTTGTATAAAACCTATCTGTATACAACCTGTCTGAAGTTGAATTAGTTATTTTTACAATATTGCTATGTTCCCAGATATAATAGAGTAATGTTATAGTAACTACTATAGATTGTAGCTCAGCACTAATGCTCCACTGGCATGTGATAACCTTCTGCTTCTCCATGCTTGTTGAACCTTACCACCTTAACACATGTTTCTAACTGTCCCCTCTTCGTTTCCCCAGTTGTTCTCCGCTGGTTTTCTCCAACCTGACCCCTCACCTGCACATGCTGACTCAAGGTGTTCACTTACCCTCCTCGCTTTGCTCCCTTCCCCTCTGCCAAGTACCACTGATATGCACAAACACGCACCTGCAGCCAACAATAGAGGCCTTATTCAGGGTGGGCACGCTGCTGATACAGCCGGCCCTCTATCAAGGACTGTGATCTGGACACGGGCGGCTGCCATGCAGAGGCCGCAGTGCTGCTGAGAGTTACTTAAAAGTGCTCCAGTCGGAACAGCACACGATGTTTTGCCTTCATCCGCGGCTTTGACAATGATCTCATCAGCCAAAACAAGGACATTATCCAAAGAGTGTCACAGCTTTGTCATGTTAACCATAGAGACTTTTTTTCTGGCACACTCATGGGAAGAAATTTGGCGAAAAAAGCTGAACTGAGCAGTTTATGATATAACTGCCTACTGTCATTACATCTTGGATGCTAATGCCAGATTTAACCACGTCTAAATCCTGTGTTTTCTCCCTTCCGGTGCTGTTCGGCCTCAGACATAACACAACATCCCCCTGGCCATGACATCACTGTCTAAATAACATGCTTGTTAGGAATCTCCCTTGATGTCTGTTGCTGCACAGAGGGATGAAAGCAGGCGAATGAAAGAGAGGGCAAAAGCCATCAGATGCGTCTTCACGGGCAGCCTTTGGCTTCAAAGGCAAACCTCAGGCGCTGTGACAGAGAACAACAGCTGATGACGTCACGGAGGGTATAGGACATTTAACCAAACCTCCTCGCTGCCCCGAAGCAACTCTCAGAGCAACAAAAGGGAGAGGGGGAAAAACAAAGATGCAGAAGAGAGTTTAGGTTTAATGAGGAAGAGAGAGAGAGAGAGAAAAACAGAGAGACCCAGAGAGTGCGAGGGTTCATGGGGGTCGGTGTGAGCACACATCAGGGTGGCAGGCGAGATCAGAGCTACGGTGGAGCGTTCCCGTGTTTGGGGTAGGAGGGAAAGATAAATAAGCCAGGATGGCTGCACAAAGAGAGGCAGGGGGGAAATGGGAATGTTGAGATTCCAAAAGGAAAATGTTCGTCTCTCTCTCTCTCACACACACACACACACACACAGACACACACACACACACACACATAGGTTCTGATGGAGAGAAGTGGTAAACAGACGTGTGTGTGTGCACGTGTGTGTTTTGTAACCATGGAACACGAGTTTTAGAAGTTTGTTATGGATTTGTTTTCAAAATGACAGGCTTTCACAACAACCCCCTTCCACTGCTGCGTGCCAGTAGAGAGCGTATGTTTTACATCAGGACTCTTAGTCTGCTGCCTCGGAGTAAAAAATATGCTAACAGTGAAAGATATGGCCTTACTGTATGTCTCTTCGTAATCCCACACAGGGATGTTTGGTCGTAGCTCACTGTGAAATCAACAGTTTCTTCCATCTCACAGAATCTGATGTTATCTTAAAGCTTATGTGATGTTGAAATGTTCGTTTTGTGATAGTCTACTTTACGTTTTTGTTCTTTACAATTTTCCTCAACCACGATTATGTCCTCCTATTTCCAGCAAATCTCAGAAAGTATTTTAACACACCCAGAGACATCTAGCAGACAAATAGCACAGCAAGAGACATGTTCGACCTAAGAAACTTTTTTCCCCCCATTTTCTCCAATGTGACTCTGATGTTAACATCCTAATTTAAAGTCATGTTGCGTGCAACCAAAAGGGATGTAAGATTCAGTATGATGTGATACAAAATGATAAATATTCCAAACTGGAGGTTGGCTTTTTTCCGTAGCTCAAAGCCATTACTTAGCAATTAATGAGTCATTTGTGAAAACCTAAGAGTCATTTTAAGCAAGCTGAAAAAATAGGTTTTTCTGTATGGTACCTCAAGATTATATAATGGTGCAGTTTAAACCCACTTTATGTCCTTACTTGCACGCAGGTGGCCAATCACAGCATAAAGTGGGTGTGAATGTCATTTTTTGGAAAGCTGTCTTACATCACTTCCTGTCCGATATGGGAAAGGAGTTTTAGGCATTCAACCACCTGTTAACAAGTTATTGTCTGAGAGATGACGGTGTCTCCTTCTGGATGGTGTCTGAGAGCCATGAGACGTGGCTGAAAAAAAGGGTGAAAAGGTCAAGTGAAGGAATCCCAATGGTTGCTCACCATCTATATATAAGTTGTGTATTTTCTGTATGATCTGATATCTTAGCTCACAATATCTTACTGGTCAAAACGATACATGCCAGTATTACCCCGCAGCCCACACTTACAGAAAACTGATCCTAATCAGTCATCAAAAAATGAATTTCCCTCTCTTGTTTGGAAAAAATGCAAACCAGCACCTGCAAAAACCTGTTTCCCTAAAGCTGCGAGCCGGAGAGTAAAGAGAGGATATTGGCACTGCACAATGGCCATAAAAATCCAAAGTATCCCAAACAAACTTCATCACTCCCCTGCCGGCCTGTCCTCCCCTCTGATCTCTCTCCTCTTTCATCCTCCTCTGGTAAACCCCACCACCCCAACCCCATCCGCCCCTTCCTCTCTCTCCATTGTCCCCATTCTTGCTCCTTTTCGTCTCTAGGCAACAAGGCAATGGAGGTCTGAGCGGAGAGAGAGCGAGAGAGAGACAGACAGAGAGATAGTGAGCTGCTCTTGAAACTTTGGAGACAGCTATGCCAGGAATGCAGGTGCCTGCTGTGAGGACAACAAAGTGAGGAGGACCTCCGTAGGAGCGCGGCGTGGGCAAGCAGCACGTCGGTGTGAGGGAGCCCAGCCCACATTTCAACTGTGCTCGCCTGCTTCTCATGCAAAGCAGTCGTTCAAAGTTGAGTTTCAGAGGGACGTCTGTCACCGCGTGAGACTCCTCGAGACGCTACGTGACAGCAGGCCTGAAACACCCCGAGGAAAAACCAAATGTGCGCCGATTATCCAGCTGATTATCCAGCTTTATAAAAACCTACCTGAAGTATCTGTTTACCTCAAAATTCATCCAGTGAGATAAACACACTTACTGCAGCAGACGCACGGTGCTCAAAACTGAAACTTCCTGGAAATGACGTGACCTCGTCTGACACGGTTTCTTTCTGGAACAAAGAATAGTTGGGTGGCAAAGAAAAGGTAGAAACAGATTTTTCCACATGAAGAAGTGTGGACTTTCTTTGTCTTATGTGTTTCTTTCTCCGCTCCCTGCTCCTCTTTCTTTCTCAGCCTCTCTGTCTCTCCTCGCTGTCCACATTTCTCTTCATCTCCCTCCTCTCTCCCTCTTTCTCCTTGTCTGTGTTTTATTCAGCAGAAACAGAGAAGCCACATCACAGGGAGACCAGAAGGGTTTGAAAAGGAGGACGGAAGAGAGGAGAGGAGAAAAGAAGAGTTTAAAACAAAGTGTAGGAGAAAGCTTGAGAGAGTGTGTGATGTGGCTGAGTAAAAGGACACAGATGACAGAGAATACTTTAGACACAGATATAAAAGAACATTATTTAGTGGTGTTGTGTGAGTGTATGTGTGTACACATCGATCTGTGTGTCCCTGCAAATGCATGAAAGAGAGACAGTGTAAGAAAGGTGTATTGATTGAGTGTGTGTGTGAGTGTTTTTTGTGAGTGTGTCATATATGTGAAAGCATGGCCACGTACAGATACACGCATGAAAGCATCTCTGTTCATGCACTCCTCGGTGTATGTGTCAGAGAAGTGTGCAAATGTGTGCAGTTGTGTGTGTGTGTGTGTGCAGTTGTGTGTGTGTGTGTGTGTGTGTGTGTGTGTGTGTGGGCAGCCGCCCATCTGCCTGGTGGAGTCCTGGGGCCCTGTGGCCCTCGCAGCCAACAACTGATGTGATTTAGTGGTGCAGGTCAAAGGTCAAGAGCCTCTAGTCTCCATCTGCGCCTGAAAAAAAGGGCCATCAGGAAGGGATTAGGCTGGAGTCAATGGTCCTGGTGACACGTCTGCCACCAGTTCACACACACACACACACACACACACACACACACACACACACACACACACACAAATACACAAAATGTAGTGCTTTTATCACCCTCGTAAAGATGAGCCAAAAGAACATCAGTGTTTCCTTTGGTGTTGGCAGTAGCATTAGAGCAGTGTTAATATCCGTACTACTTTACGCATAAGATTGAGTACTTCTGTTTTAGCGTCAAAATTTGTATAAAAGTAGTTAATATAGCATAATAATGTGTGTGAGTACTGCATTAACATCATTATGAGTTACCAGTATCTTTGGAGTATGTGTCAGCATTACTATAAACATATCACTTTTAGTTTGAATGTATTCATTGTAACAAAAAAGGTGACTTTGTCAAACTCAAAAAGAAACCAGGTTGCTAGTTTCTCCATCCTCATCAGTCACTTGACCGTCGCCTCGGCTGTCTGTCTGCAGTGGTGATCTGTCTGTCAGGAGCGCGCCGTAAACTGTGATGGATGTTGATGGTGGACAGTTTGGGTTGTAATCTGACCGCTCACCTTTGTTTTTCTCCTCGCAAACTACTTTCACCGGCTCGGAGGTTTGTTTAAAACTCAAATGATCTGATCTGACCGTTCACCTTTGTTGCCCTGAGGCCTCAGGAGTTACTCTGACCGACACAACGACACCACAAGCGAGCCACGAAAAGAAAGATAATGTTGTGACGGAGTTTCCATTAACATAGCATCTTAGCATTCGTGCCTCTGCGTTAGCATTAACATATTTCGCCATATTCCCCCCGTGTCCCCTTCGAGTCTTTAGAATTTAACAGTAAATTATTTTACCCTTGCACATAACTCATTTAATATCCACATTTCAGTGGTGGAAACCTGAGAAAAGTGCTATTTATGAGGAGCTGTTTGACTGACAGACAGGCCTGCGATGGCTGAAGACAAGTGTGTTTGATGAAACATGGCAGGAGCCAAATCCCAGTCAGCCCTCTTATTGAACCTACTGAAGGAGGACTGTGTTGTGGAAAAGTTCCCCAAAGTGGCTCAGAAGAAGAGCCTGTTTTTTCCGCAGGTGAAGGGAAAACTGGCGAGCCGGGGGAATAATGTTTATGTATTAGATTTCAAACACTTCCTTCCTGTGAGGGAATCCAGATGTAAAGGTATGTTCTCCTGCCTCAAGGATCTGACGGATTCCTTCTACTTTTTCTGCCTTTTTTTTTCTCCTCTCAGTATTTTCCTCTTGGTGTCGCGATGGAGTGACAGAGTTTGCCTCTCCATCATCTCGACACACTGAGGATGTTTGAGCTAAATATGCATGCAGGTCTCAGCCGAATGTGTTGCTTGGCATTCTTTTAAAATTCATCATGTGGGCAAAGTGCGTCGTCTCGCAGCCTCAGACACCTTAAAGTTTGTGCGGTGGAATATTTTAAAGAAATACCTACCATTAAAGGCAATATCAGTTAAAGGCGCTCCCTATAGACAAACCAATTTCTGGGCCATTTAAATGGCTTTCAAGAAAATAGCCTGCTCTATGATGACGACAGAACTTTAATCTTCAAACAAACCTTATCCGGCTCTAGTGGGTTTTTCTCACCGCTCTTATCTTCTTGCGAGCGTTGTCGGCAGAGTGAATTTCTATATATTCTTACTCTCTTTGTCAGCATATATAAACAAACCCAAGGCCTTCACAAATACGCACCTCCCTGCTTCCAAAAAGTTAGATAAAGTCCTTTTTCTTTCTTTCTCCCTCTACTCAGAGAGGAGAAAACGGGTTGTTAGCTCTTTGAGCCGGCTATCAGAAAATCCGGGGGAAATTACGCTGAGCGCAGCAGCCGTACAGCAAAGGGTGATTACAAATTCAAATGGATGCTTTTACATCAATGGAACGCTTTGAAGACCTCTTAATGAGGAGATAGCTGGAGTTAAACATTTGTGGAAGTGCCATCTTCGAAAGAGAAAAGGAGGGGAGAGGGAAAGAGGGGAGGCGAAGGAGAAAGAGGGGGAGACGAGGAAGGGTTTTTTTTGATCCTGGCAGATATCTGCAGGGCAGCGCTGAGCAACTGTCTATCTCGGACAAGCGGGTTGCCTTCTGAGAGCTCGCTGTTCAAGGCTCTGTTTGGATATCCAGGGTTGGATGGGGCTCTCTGAACAAACTTTCACCAGGACAGCATCCCCGCTGCTGCGTGCTGATCAATGTCTGTCAGATTTGAAAGACTGGCATATGTGATGAAAGGCGGATTGAGATACAAAGAGGGAGAACGGGAGAACAAGAGGGCCGCAGAGAGCCGAATGTGCCGCAGAATCAAATATTGAAAGTAGAAGAAGGGAAGGAGACAGCTGAAGAAAAGGCAAAGAAAACGACGCAGAGGAGCTGACGCTAAATATAGTGAGGGGTCTTCTGAAAGGAAAAAGGAGACGCAAAATAAAGGAGGGAGGCAGTGAAAGAGAGATCGAAGCAGGGAACGAGAGGGAGGAGAGGGAGCAAAGCAAAGGATAAACAAACAGGGAGGGAGAGGGAGACGGAAGCGTTGTTCCTGCATCTCGGCAAAGCAGCAGGAGTCTAGTGGAGCTTTGAACTTGGCCCCCATTAGAGGCCTGATGACGGTTTGAAGTGAACGGTTGAAACGAGCCGGAGCATTTTAGATGTTAATTTGTTTTTGTTGTGTGTGTGAGTGTGTGTGTGTGTGCACGTGTGTGGGTGTATTTTCTCATCCTTTTTTCAGGGCCTCCGAATTGTTCATAGTCACACCCAATTTAACACAGCAGGATAAAATGCTTCCTTTAGCTTTGTTGTTTTCTGCTCTTTTCCTTTCGTCTCATTTCCTCTTTTACCTTTTTCTTTTGTTTGTTTCAGGAGGGAAGAAAAGGATTCACGGTTGTTACAGCAGAGCTTCAAGTTGAATTCAGCTGTTTTATGGAAAGTAAAAACTGAATCTGTGGAGACGTTATCTTCACGCGGCTCTGTCGTGATTTGAGATCTTTCCCTCTTGTTTTCATCACTTTTAAACGCACTGATGGAGAGATGCATCTTTCATGTGTGAAAGTAGCTGACAGCACTTTAAAACTCATCACGCAGATTATCACTCTGCTCACATTCTTCCATCAACCATCTATTAACACTAGTTTCTTGTGTGACGCTCGGAGAAGTTTGGAGATGGAGATGATATGCAAGTGTTTTGTGAAAGATGAATCTCTCGCCCATGAAATCACACGCTGGCACTGGAATAATGATGCTCTTTAGTTGTGTGACTTCTGCCACACTGAGCTCAGTAACCATGTAAGGTTCAGTGACCTGACATTCAAAACGGTGCAATCACACGACATTAAATCAAGTGTGTGTTGGGGGACGGGGGCTAAGATGGAGTTAACTAGAGGAGAGTCAGCTGACTTTTTTATGGCTTTTCTGACTTCTGACCTCTGGTCGTATCTCCCATCAGGTCTGCGACAGTCGGTCAGATCAGAGAGCCAGTCTGGCACCACCACCTCCAGGTTGACTCCCAGCCTTTGTCCCCGAGCCTCCCTGCCAGGGTGACAGGTTCTGGGGAGCGCGGCTAGGGTAAAGTTGACAGTGGGTGGGAGGGGGGGGGTTGTATGTCTGGATGGGTCTGGTGTGTAAACACTGAGTGTCTGTGATCTGGTGACACATGAAAGGGATCTGCCTGTGGGGTTGCCGGCCCATCGTCTATATGTCGACATCCCCCCACCACACGCACTCACACACCCACACACATAAACACACACACACACACACACTAATGCATACACTGACACCAGATTTATGTATTTATGCATTGCGGCGGCACAGCTCAAAGGGATATGGCTGGAGGGGGGTTGGAGGAGAGGAGAAGGGGTCTGCAGACAGAGACTGATGGGGTGCTGGGGTGGTGGGGCGGGGGCGCGGGGTGGTCTATAGGTGACAGGAGAGATTGAAGGGCAGGAGGGAGAGGAGGGTGAGGGGTGAGAGACATCTGGAGAGCGATGATGCTGAATCATAAGCTACTGCTTCCATTCATCCAGAAGCTGTGGTGGAGACGGGAACCGGAGCATCTCTTGCAAAAGCTAAAAGTATTTAGTCAGGTGAAGTGGAATTAAAGTTCTCATGATAGTCCAATAGAAGCTGTCATTTTGCTCACCCAAAGATGTTTTGGGTAATATGTCGAGAACAGAAGATCATGAGAAAATCTAGGGTATATCAGTGTATTAGATCATCACTTTGTATGTTTTGATCTTTCAGCTTTAGCAGCCTGTAGCCTTTGATTCATAATTTATATATTTTTCTACATTCACATCACATCTCTTAGTGTTTTATACACAAAATTATACCTGCATGTGTGAAACCTGTGCTGCTGTTTTAAAAGAAGGTATCTTACTATAGTTCAATTTAGGCAACAATGTGTAGTACCAGAAGCTAAACACTAGAGGGTAGAGACATGTGTCTATGCAGAAGACACAATACACTGATTAAATACTGTGAAAACGGAGTGAGAGGAAAACCGTTTTCAGATGTTATATTTGTAAACTCAACCTATTTAAAGTATAGTACTCTGTCTTATTACAAGCTGGCTGTCACCCCTAAAGTAAATTGTACTAACCTTTATCGAAGTTTATGTACAAATAAAGTTTGAGTGATTAATTGATCAGCCACAGCATATGTCTTAAATAATGATATTTAAAACACTATTTTAAAACACTCAGACAACCAGTTATCTTTGTATGAGCAGGAAGACTGAGAGATTTTTGAGGGATATATGCTGTCCACACTGGTGAGTTCGCTGAAACAGTTTTATGTGGATTTTGAAGAGCTGATGCACCAGGCCTGATGCAGTATCATTCTGTCATTCTCACATGCTTTTTCTTTGTTTTTAGAGTTCTTGCATTAGGAAATCTGAGCAGAAACAACAGCGAAGAGAGTCTCTGCAGTGGTGAAACATCGAGAGTTGCCACACTGTCTCGCGTATTGGTTAATTAAAGGCCTCTGTTCATGGCGACATGGGTATTTTGACATTCACTTTGTCTACAAAAATAAACCACCAAGTTGGATGTGCCCTTTAACACAGAGATGAAAACCTAAAGGGAGTCTCAGTCCTAACTTATGAGATGTCAAGATGTTGATGCAGAAGTGCAAGTCGTGTGTAACGCTGTACCTGAACCTTTAGTGCTCTATTTGAGGAACAATGTTTTGTTTTGTTTTGTTTTTTTCACTAAAATGATCACGTTAAAGGCTCGCAGTTGGAGTTCAGCTTTTTCCTTGACAATTTTAAATGATGCTCTTCAGCGTCTGATCACACATTAGAAAAAGTTACAGTCTGATGCAGCTTCAAAGGCCTCACCAGGGTCCCTCTGGTCCTCCTCATCCTCGTTCTCTCTTCATACGGTTGTCTGTTGCTCTTGTTTCCTTTCATTGTAGTTTTTTTTAGCTGATTATTTCTTCTGAAACGTTGCGATCTAATGTTGCTGTTTTTAATTAATTAATAAAAATGCACAATATGCTTGACTGCAAACTCATACATCTCTGAAACCTGATTGAAAAACAACAGCTGATGATGATGATTTTTAATCATACAAGACTGACCTTTTTTTTTCTGTTTTCAATGGTAACTCGTTTAAATGATAATAGTAATATGATTTGCGATAATAAATCCCCGCTATATTCAACTGAAGTAATCCAAGGTGATCTCCATGTGGTCTAAGGCTTTCATGTCAGACACAGTGGTTAAATCTTCACCTCTGTCATATCATATTATGTTTGCTCAAAATCACAGATGGTATTTTCATCATAAAAATGAAACACAAGAATCATTTCAGCCCCCAGAACAGTCTTTTACTCTTTTCTTGACTGGCAAACAGCTAAGCCTTCAAGAGTAGAGAGAGAGGGAGAGAAAAGGACAGAAATAAAGGGGGGATGTCTGGGTAACTTCAATAGCCTCTCTGTGTCCATCTAATATGGAGGGCTAGCATGCTGGGAGTTGGCCCTTTCCATTCAGACAGACCCCAAACTCATAAAGACCTCTTCTATGGCCCCCAACCTGAAACCCACCCACCAAAGCCCTCGCTGGTATAGGCCCCTTCCATGGGAACTTGCAATCTGCAACGTAATCCCACTTTGGCCCCTGGAGAAGCCTTTCCAAACAAACCATGTGAGTCCTAATACCCAGGGCTTCACAAGTGGCTCCTGGCTAGGCCTGAGCTCCACCACCACCAACAACTTGGCCCTCCTTCTTCTTTTTTTTTCATTCTCTCGCTTTTCTTCTTTCCACGGATAGACGACAAAAGAAAGGGATCTCCTTCTAATTGCTTCGAAGATTGAAAAGCTGAGAGGGGTGGTGGGCGGCTACAGAGGGAAATGAGACGGAGGCTCTGGAGGCAGCGGGGGACTGTCAGTCTGGCTTTGCCCGCCCTGGGTGTGCGGTAACTGGGATAAAGGAGCTGGCAGGACAGCCTCTGCTGCAGAGCTGGGCTGAGTGGATCAGAGTGGAGGCGGGCGACTCCCAGGGCCCGGCTTTACAACTCTGGCCAAACTGAGGACTATGAGAATGTGGAGGAGCCATAGCAGCTCTGCTGGAGGCCCTCTTCACTCATGGGAAAGGACGTCTGGTCTTCACAACTGGGATTCAGAAACCATAGGCTGCTGAGAACAGTGTGTCCGAGCCAAGAAGGAGTATCTGACAGAGAGGAGGCAGAGACATAACGCGTTGGTGGCCATCCAAACCTTCTGCCCCATATGAACAGTCCAGCTACTATTGATGAGTGTAGTGGTAGATGATGAAGTGTGTGAACACACAGTTGGGGTGGTCCGTGACCTTTGGATCTGTTGCTATGACATGCAGAGTTGCTAATAACACTCACACACACACATACACACACACACACCTTGACCTCTGCAGTAAGCCATTCCACAAGTCCACGCCTCTCTCTCTCCCCCTGCCATCACCCAGCAGCAGCTCCTTTGAAGCTTGGTGGAGGAGCTGTGCTCAGCTGTTTGTTAGCGTGAAGCCTGATTGGGGGAAAAAAAGGAGAGAAGCTGCTGCTGTGATGACAAAAAATCAAGATAATGTTTGATGAGGTTTCACCGCCATTTCCCTGCCATTCAGTGATAACCTAAAAATTATTTTAACACAACATGAAACAAAATTTGAGGGAAAAAATGACATAATTTTGTTACCGTCATAGTGCTTAACACATCATATTTAAGTTGAAAGACTGAATACTAAAGGGCACCACTCCTCTCCATGTGTAGTGTCATGAGATCCAAGGGATTTTGGCCTTGCTAGCTCCAGAAAGTTCCCTCAGTCTCCCCTCCCTGACCTCCTTTCATCCCTCCATCCCTCCGCCTTTCTTCTTTTTAATACAAATCAGCCACTCAATGCCATGCACATGTTTTAGTGTTATTTGAACTCTGGCAGAGAACTTCAAACAGCTTTCAAAGTGAGCAGAGTTTTTTCCTCTCTTGCTCCCTATCTTTTTCTCTTTTTGAAAGAACACAGCCGTGCTTCCAAGTACACCTGATCAGAAGGTCGAGAGATGGGGATTATGATATGCAAATGAGGCTTTGTTATCAGCGTTGACATTCGTTATAAAGCTGAACAGAGGAGAGGTAAGATGAAAAGGTGGCAACTCACCCCCCCTCCACCCCTTTTAGCATAACCTCCCCTCTCAAACACATTGGCCTACCTAAGCCCCCTTTTTTTCATTTAGATCAAAAGGTTACACACAACAAAGAAAGGCCTGTGTGGAGAAGAAAAAGCACCCTGTACACACTTCTGTGTACTTTTACACAGTCAAGACTATTGATTGGCCGGCTGCCCCAGAGGTGTGTGCACATCTGTACTGTGTGTGTGTGTGTGTGTGTGCATGCGTGCTGATGTCTGGATTCGACTGTGTCCTGATGAGGTTGTCGTCTCTTATGCTGTTTAGGCAGAACGGAGGTCTTTGCAATTACCGAACACTGTAGAAAGGCTTTCATGTCTCTCCCCTGCTGTGACAGGATAAGGACGAGGACACACACACACACACACACACACACACACACACACACACACAC
>JAOXYL010000045.1:11229233-11248236 GCA_028564955.1 Terapon puta
GCGCGAGTGTCACTTACACGGATGAGGAGGAGGAGGAGGGGGTGTGGCGCTGAGCATCCCCCCCCACCACCACCACCCTCATTCACCAAAACAACACACGCCCAGAGAGACACACACACACAGAGAGAGAGAGAGAGAGAGAGAGAGAGAGAGAGCGTTTGTGGAGAGAATAAAAACCAAACAGAGAAGGGGCCGAGCTCGTTTGGTCGCCGTACGTGGCGCCGTGCCGTCCGTCCCTCCGCAGGCTCCGGGCTGTGAGACAAAATCCACGCAGAGATCCTCATCGCGTTACGCAGATCCAAAGGCTGGATGCGGAGCGAGCCAGTGGCCTGCACGGGAAGATGCGATAACTACGGTAAGATTGAAGGTGTGTTTGCGTGTTTTTATCCCCCCTTCTTCATCTCCTTCTTCTTCTTCTCCTCTCTATCAGCTGTATTACACTTACATTTTAAACCTGAGCAGGGTTTAGGATGTGAGGAGGACAAAAGGGGCGGATGGAGCCTCAGTATTTAGGGTGAGATGATTTCTGTTGTTGGAATAAAAAAAAAAAAAAAGAATCAGCTGACATGCCCCCTCCTTTTTGCTTTTGAACCCCCACATGACACAGAGCTGTCAGTGTAGCCCAGCATGCACCCCCTCCCAAACGCACACACACACCTCCTTTCCCTTTAAAGCTCTGTGTTTGTTGCCTGTGTGTCCTGATGAAGGTGATGCACTGTCTATAGGTGGGAGCAACCGTGGCTCCTCGTTCCATGTGCGGCCACTCTTCCTGTCCCTCTTTGTAGCAGGCCACAGCATCACACCGACCTCTTCCATCTCCTGTGTCACCTTAATCTCGCCAAATCCACCCCCGCCCTCTTTATTCCGGGGACGGATCACTGCAGGCCTGTGTGACACTGCTTTAGTGTTTGGTAGTCTCTGCCCTGTGTCCTCACATGAACTGCTCCCTTAATTACTGGGAATTTGGCTCCTGAGGCAGGTGTGTGTGCGTGCGAATATGTTCGCTCTGTGGGGGGTCACTGTGAGGTGCTGCCGCCCACCCTCATGTTCCACCCTGATCTTATGTTGGGGCTGTGGCCTCATGCAAGTTCATAACATTTGTAAGAGATGTCACATGATTTATACACAAAGACAAATTCACCCCTCCGTGTCTGTTTTTCCAGGCATGTCAGCGCCATGATCCATGGCTGCCGTGCGTTCGGTGTGTCAGTTTAGGTTGTGTTGCAAGAGGAGATTGAATGCCTCTAAAATCTCAAGGTAAGACATCTCCTCTCTTGACCTTGTGTGTGTGTGTGTGTGTGTGGGTGAGGTGGTAGTGCTGGAATTGATCCACGGCCTTGGACGACTGCTCAATGCTCACGTAATTGTGTCTCCTTCATCTCTTCCGTTTTCACGTTTCCACACATGCACGTGGCTCTAAAAACACCTGACTGCAAAGACGTATGTTTGTGTCCATGTTTACATTTTGTATTTGTGTCGCATTTATGGCTTTATTTTTTACAACAACATCTGTGCCCTACACTGGGGAGCATTTGCATATCAAGTGGGCTTGTCTGTAAATCTAAGGGGAATACTCTTAAGCTTAATTAGACAAATTGCTGTGAGGGTAAAAGCAAACAGTGGCAGCTGGACCATCTGAACAAACTATTGTTCATGGATAAAAAGGGGCTGTCACAGGGCCTTCATTCTGTAACAGCGGAGAGTCACAGAAATATTAAAAACACAGCATGAACTAAGGAAACAATTTGTTTGTATCTGTGTGTACAGTGCACTCATGTTGACACGTGTGTGGTGCTGTAGGCTGTGAAGTTTCAAGTTCAACCAAAGTTCACATTTTGTGCAAAGTGAAAATAATTCAGCTTGAGGGAGCCGAGCCGACTCTGAGTCAGCAGCAGACCCTGATAAGGCTTGAGACGGTGTGCCTTAAGCCCGCGTGGATTCACACTGCTCTGGTCAAGGTCAGGACATGTTTGTACGTGCATGTGTGCCACTGTACTTATTTGCTTCTAGGAACTGGTTTCAGGTCCAAAGCTTTTACGTAAAGACGGAGCACTAAGGTCATTCATAAAAAATCTGATTGTATGGCGACAACTTGATGAAGCTGTATATGACATTAAGAGTCACAGTTTGGCAGAAAAGAGAGAAATAAGGGAAACAACTCTCACACATTCAGTTTTTGTAGTAGTTTGTGTAAGAGGAAGGTGCTAGAGGTAACCCCTGGGGATTACTACATATTCACTTTGTATAATAGCAGAAGTATTCCTGCTTCCCAGGTAGGACGTCAACAGACACAAAACTGACACAGATAAAACAATGCATGTGTGAATATTTATGAGGAAAGAGGATAGAACAGAGGATGAAGAATTGGACTGGAGAACGGGATAGGCGTGTTGCTTCTGTTAGAGTTCGGAGAATAATTTTGTTTTACTTAATTCATGTTAGACCTCAACTTCTTCTTTAAAAACACAGATGTAAGTTTGTCAATACTGTCATAACATGTACTCTTTCCCTCTGCCTGACAGCGCTTTCACTTTCATTTTCTAATTTTCCTTACCAGGCAGAAGTTCTAGGCTCTAAAGTGCATCCGTTTGTTATCTTTTGACTGCTCCGACTGGACTAGAGGCAAATACTTTTCTATGCTTTTGGGGTTGACCACTTTCACCTGGTTTGGGTCCCTTACTTCTGAATGGGGGAACTATTCATGCTGCAATATACTCATGAAGAAAACCGGGTTTGTGAGGAAATGGTAGTTTGGTGTGAAGAACTGACTTGCACAGAGCTCCAACCTTGTGCCATGCAGGCTTTATTGCCTAACATCTTACTCATGGGTGTCAGCATACTTTTGACCATGTAGTGTGTTTGGTCAGTCATCCGATGATAAAGAAACTGAAAACGTCATTTGATATAGCCACACTGAAGATGGATGTGATACTGATAATAGGCAGTGCAGAAAGTGTTACTCTGCATATAGATAATGCTTGCGAAATAACAGACACCATGTTCTATCTTGACGCGAAGGGACACAAGCACACACACATGCACACGCATGAATGCATGTAGCCATTCACACATGTACAGGGTGTGCACATTACCCTACAAAACACTCAATAGTGTTTAAATGGAAATGCCAGAGGGGCAGCTATTGGCGCTTCTCACTGTGACAGGCAGCCACAAGTGTCACAGCTAATGGCTTCTGACGCTGTCATGTCTGTCATGTGTGTCTGAGTGTGTGTGTGTTTGTGTGTGCACTCAATGACCAGCTTCACCAGTGTACGAATTTAATAAACGTGCACTGACAAAGCACACCCTCCTCAGCTGAGCTGTCCTATAAGCAGTGATTTGCTGCAGCGGGGAAAAGAAGTCATTCTGCTGAAGCTACATCTGTTTGTGCTTACACTAAACAGAGAAGGAGAATAATGGGTGGTGCTTTCCTCTTATTGCGGCTATCTCGCCAAACAGGAAGTTAACGTTAGTGAGAAAGGAGGAAGTCTTTGTTGACTAGATGGCACACAGAGATTTGTCCTGCACACTGAATACACACTTGGTGTGTACACATTGCACTCAACATGTTGCATGTGCGAGATGAATACAGTGTCTTGTAAGTGTAGGAGAACAGATGTATACCTGCACTTCATTCCTGCCAAACCCAAACTAAGAATAAATTCTGCTAACAAGTCTTGTCTGTCTAGTTCAAGAGTGATATGTCTTATTCCTCTGTACTGTAGAGCTCCATTTGTATTCATAACCAGTTAAAAACACACCAGTGAGCCACTCAGTTGCACTGGGTGACATGTTCCTTCATTACTGTGAACAAGGGTACTCTAGCTTGTTTTGATTCGAGCGCTGTCCTGCTGCTGTAAATGCACACTGGAGCACCAAATGTGTATTAATCCACGGGTGAAAATAGTCCTCAACAAATGCACCATTTTCTCTTGTTTGAGTAACGTTTGCTGAAAGATACAGTGCCCAGCAGTTTAAGGGAAATTACTGAGCCAAATTAGATGCTTGTGCCTCTTTTTTAAAAGATTTACAGCTTCAGTATAGGATCCAATGGGCTTGTGGCAGAGTGCCACAGACCCAGTAAGGATGCAGACACATTTTTGGTTTTGGTCTCTTTGTGGGATTTGTATACAGAGTAACGTTTATCCTTGAAATTTGACGTTGTTGTGAGCTTGTGACCTCCATTAGCCTTTTACTACCACAGAGAAATAATCAGCACATCCTCAGATAATATCTTATGGGCATATTCAGTATATATAGAGACCTGAGATATGAAAAGGGTCACTGAGTTCTTGTTATATGCCAGTCGACAATGTACAGGATCACCTAAATCACCTGAGATGCTGCAGTCTGATAACGTGTGCTCGACTTAAAATGGAGAAAAGGAGCTTTTCTGCTACAGATGGTTCAAAAAAATTCCAACCGGCTCTCACTTACCACCAGTGCTGCTGACTTTGTGCGATCATGTAACTAATATGCTAATTCTGCTCTGTCTCTGTGCTGATGCCTCTATTGTGTAGCGCATCACTGTCAGAAATTGTGGGGTAGAAAAAAAAGGAATGGATTGGATATCTTAAGCCGCTTTCAGTGGCCTTGAATCTTCTAATGATGTCGGTCTGGCTGGCAGTGCAGACCGGCAGGAGGTCTTTGGGGTAAATACGATGTACAAGCATAAATGTAAATATGATTTTAAGGGTTTATTTTTGAGAGCGTGCAGCAACTTTATGCAGCGATCCATGAATACTAATGAATACTAACTATGAATACTAATTTCAAGCATCATATTTAGCTATTAGCTACAGGTTATTATCTCCGTTCTCTTCTTTTTTTCAGACTGTCTTCCTTTTTAGTGCTTTCAATCTCTAATCAGAGACACAGCATCTCTGGCACTCTCACAGGTCTGCAAAGTAAGTAAAACGGGCCACTTATTCCTGGTGGTCACACAGGATAAAGGCACATAATCATTTCTAATATTAATCTTTGTCTGTAAATACACTCTCCGTTGAGTTTTTTTTTATTTTTCTCTGTCTCTGCCCCCCACATCTCCCTCCCTCCATCACTCCATTCATCATATAATTGGGCGGATTATGACTAATACCAAACCCTCCGGCTGTTTGCGGGCTGTCAAGCAGCTTTTACACAGATTATAGACTGCTTAATATATTTGGATGGCTGCGTGTTTTGTGTGTGTTCAGTCAGGACTGCACGTTCATCCACCTTTTGATCTCCAAAACTGACAAATCGGGTTAGGCGGCGCCAGACATCGATATTTATCGAAGTGGAGCGTTAAACCCATATGGCACTACTTGAGCAAATCGGGGGCTTGTAATGATGAAAACGAGCACATTTGTGCCTCCACGCTCGCAGTGAAAATCGGAGTCAACAGCTGCACTTGTCAGGAGAAAGTATATTGATGCTGACAACCATAATTAGAGGTTATTAATTGATCAGGCGCCCCTTCATCTTTGAGAAGTTGTTCCTCAATTCAGCTTAATGGTGTACAAACACACTTTTTCTCTGTCTTTCACCCATCTCAAAGAAGTACATCTAAGCCTTTTCCATTTCTTTTTATGCCTTGCTTTAGCACCTCCGCATCCCACACATACACACACACACGCTGAAAACTCTTCACTGAAGATCTTGTGTTAACAAACACTTCACACACTCCTATGAGACCAAGGTTATACAGTGAGGAGGAGCTGCCCTGCAAAACAAAGGGACACAGGAATAAGTGCCGAACAAGATGAAAGCTTCACTGTTGGCATGGCAACCACACGACGATCCGCACGGCAAGGTTTGATGTGTGACGTGTTGACGGCGGATTCTGGGTTAGAGAGAGAGGGAGAGGTGAAGAAAACCGGTTTGATCCAGTGCAGCTGCGTGAGTGCTCTTTATCTCCCTGGCTGTTGTTTTATTGTTGTTTTATTCTCCTTTCATTAAGAGACGGCTGCCTGATTCAGAGCAGTGATGCTCGCCATCAAACCTCTGCTTCCTCTGATGCTTCTGGAGAGCTGACAGCTCATAATGCTGCCAGTGGATGTGCTCTGGGCGCAGTTTGTGTGTCCATATGTGCATTTGGAGGTTTGAGTCTGTTGCTTTTGCGTCTAACAGGCATATTGACACATCACACATTAATATTGAGTGTGAGGCAGTCAGTCAATATGATGGAGGTCCCTTGCAGGAACAACTACATCAAAACAACCTGCAAGCCCAGTTTCCCTTTTTTATTTTCCCCTTTTTTCTTATCATTATAATTTTCATCTTTATCTATTTTATTGCATTTTATACTAATCATTTCTTTATTAAATTGCCAAAGTAGCATTAGAGATTCCTGTTGAATTAACCTCTAAACATTAATAGATGTGCTACAACAGGGTTTTTGAGTGATATGTCTTGTATCATGCATGCTGTTTGATGTGGAGGATGGAGGAAACATTTATTAACATTACTTTGTCACAATATTATACAAATAAAATCAGCAGAAAATTGATTGTCAACACTTTTCCTGTATTCCAGTAGTGTAGATATTTTTGTATTTTTTCTTACACTTTTGCATTAAGAAAATTAAACTCTTTTGGTTCTTGACTGTTTTTTTGGAATATTTAATTAATTGATCAATGGAAAAACTGTTCTCACTTTTAATTGTAGCCCTGTGTGGCAGATCCAGCTGTGGGAGGAGTGGACACGCTCAAAACTTTGTGCTTGCGTCAGCTTTGTCATCTGTTCCTGGAAAGGCAGTCATCTCCCATGAGGCTCTGTCCTTTTCTTTTCTAAATGCACTCTCCTTTATTCCTCCATCTATCTGCTCTCCAGCGAGCGCTTTAAGTGGCTCGCCCCGGTGTTGTGGGACTTACACCTCCACATCCCACCCGGAGCTATTTTAAGAACTGCTGCGGCTTGTGTCGCTTTTTCCCCCGTTAGAGTCAGGTCAGAGTTTCCTTCTGTGGTAAGTAAAAGAGGATGTAGTTTGCCCCGCGTGTCGCTTTGTAAAAAGTATGCAGTGACAATGAATGTATCCATCCTTCATCCATGGTGACCTCTTCCTCTTTAAGTGGAACCTGTCTATTGTCTCATTGTTTGTTAGAAGAAACAATAGAAACACACTGTGAAAATGTTTCTTGTTATTTCTCCCCCTATTCCTTTGCTGCATTTCAATATTTAAGAATGCAGTACCCCTACATTTACAGTATGTAAGTACAGCACAGTATATACGTGCGGTGTAACCAGGGTGCTAGTAATGACTGGGACCAGTGCTCCCTGGAGAGAGAAGTGGAGCATGAAAAAAAAAAAAAAAAGGCTTGTGGTGTGTTTACTTGCTCTCAGCTGCTGTGTGACCTGTAGTGTGCCGGAGGACAAAGGACCCTCTTCACTTCTTGTGTCATTTTTCTTTTCCTCTCTCTCTCTACCTGCTTTAGGTGCTCTCTGCTCATTAACAGAGTCCCACTGTCCCCCCTGCTTCTTTTTTTTTTTTTTTACACATGCAGGCATCTGCATACGTGATGTGACCGAGGAGCTTGTTTCTTGTGTGTTTGCATGTTTGAGTGTCTCTGGGCTGTTAGTGTCAATCGACTGCTCCGTCAGCGTCTCTCTCTCTCTCTCCCTCTCTCTCTGTGCATCCTGTGTTCATCTCCCATCTCTCTGTCTCACCCGATCTATCTTCCCGCTGTCACCCTCCCCTTTTTAATGCCTCGCTGATTTGCTTCTCACTCGACTTGCTCTCCATTTTCCTCCTGCCCCATTTTTCACACCGTCATCCACTCAGTGCGCTCCAGACGCCAGCCTTCATTTCTTTTCCCCCCGTTTTACTTTTCTATTTGATCTTCCCTCTGTGGAAATTTGGTATGCCAACTTAACATGCTTCTGCAGAGGTCATGTGAGTCTGTCCTCGACACCTGCTGGTACATCCAATCACATTAGCGCGCTGTTCCTGAAAGAGAAGTATCAGGCAGTTGGGTTTTTCTCGGGTGCAACCAAAGAACGATGTATACAACAGAGATAGCCACAAAATATTTCATATCTCATGCAAATAATCCCACTTTGACCGTGGTTTGCTCAGCCCACATCGTGCTCATCATTGCAGAGTTGCGGATGTGTCTTTTTTCCTAAGTCGCGGTACAGGCTTGCAAGTGGGTTTTTAAAAGCCCAAAATCTCAGCAACTACTGAAATAACTGTTGAGTCATAGGTATTGATCCATGACTCAAAATAACTCCCACATATACAGATATATTGTGGCCATTTTCTGCTAAGGCACTGGAGGTCTTAAAGGGGAACACTGCTGATTTAGTTCATCAAAGTTGGGGGGCACTTCTAAAATGTTGGCACTTGCATCATAGGTGATGTTGGCACCAAGTATTGACAATGAAAAATAATGATTGGATTAAAAAAGATAATATTGTTGGTTCATACTTTTTTAATGTACTTTAATTTGACACTTTTATTTCGTGCAGGTCCAACATTTGTTCTCCATCTCACAGTCCCTCCACCTATGTTCTGTCATTCAATCCTACACTGGCAGCATATTGGTTAAACATTTGGTTCCCATTATTTAAAAATGTACATCTTTATTGATTCAGTAAGGCTAACCACTGGTTACAATTAACACAGTATGCAGCAACGTTTTACACACCAATGTTAACTTTTTTTTTTTTAGATACGATGTTTAATAAAGTTCAATATATGGAAGCCACAGGCTTTTGCTTTCATTGTCATCCCCACGTCTTACCGTCAAAAACCATAGTCTCGAAGTGTGTAAATGTAACCCAGTCCAACCTCCCGGGTGTTGACTGACTCTTGTGTAAGGACAGTGGGTCCTCACAGGGCATACAAACACACTTCGCGGCCTCATATTTGTCAGGGTGTGTGACAGCCCGGGAGTATCTATCCATCCATCAAATGCAAAGAGAGGGGAGGGAGACCAGGTGAGTCTGTCAAAAAAAAGAAAGAAAGAAAGTAGTCGCATAAGTAATCAGCTGCAGCATCTGTCAGGAACAGTATATCAGTGGTGTTTCTCGGCACAGCTGGAGGTGTTAAATCAATTAAGAGTGCCTCTTCACTCTTAAAAACTTGAGCAAATTGGCGGTTTTCAGGGGCTCATTTAGCTTTGAGAAGAGAAACACGATACACTGAAGGCGGCACAAACTGTTGACCATAAATACACATCCATCTCTCTTTCTCTACACCCACACTGTACCTCCCATCTCTTCACCACTTGTTTTTAGCCCCCCCTCCCTTCTGTGCCAATTACGAATATACACATTTTAATGGTATATTTCAAGATGAAGCACTATTTATGGTGGAACATCATAAGAGATTACAGATTGTGGATGAGGGAACAGATAAGTATCTGGATATCTAATATAAGAAGAAGAACTGTTTTATGTAAAAGTTGTACAGCTTTCTCTGTGCCATTCTCTGCGTTTCTCTCCGGTCTCCCGTGCTCGCTCTCTGCTCACCCTCTTATATCACTCTTTTACCCTGCTGCTTTTAACCTCTCTCCCCTCCTCTCTCATCTCCGGGGGTGCTGGCTTTAGCTGATTAGAGTGGCCCTGCTTGCTTTGATTAATTGGATGAGTCTTGTCTCAGTGCCAGACTCCTCCTATCCTCTCTCCTCTCTTTTCCTCTCCTCTCCTCTCCTCTCCTCTCCTCTCCACCTTATCCAGAAGCGGCTAAAACAAACATGGGGCTTTTAATGGCAGTGGTGCATTGGTGACAGGAAAAAACACAAAACTCTGGGTGTGTCAGCAAACAGCATGCTGGTTGCACTTCATTCAACCTGAAAAGCACTGGACATGTTTCTAATGTGTCATCTGTATTTTAGCTCTGATTAGTATTTTGGGCTGTGTTAGAGCCATATTCATACATACACCATTTTACATGTATGAAAATGGCTGGACCTGGAATCAAAATGCAAAGTAAATCATAAAATCCCTATGTAGCATCATATAAGCTGCTTTACTTTAAAGAAAAGCAGCAAATTCTCATATTTGACTAATTATAAATAGCAGGTGTTTGGCAGTTATGCCAGAAAAGTAAATAATTTATTATCAAAATATCTTGTCTTGGTGAAAAGAGTAAAATAAGATGAGTAATATTGCTTAACCCTGTATGAGTGTTTCCCACTATGGATGTCTTTTCATTTGTGTGTACTTCTGGACTGAAACTTTTTGTCTTTTGGCTGCGGCCTTCAAAAACCCGACTTCAGGAAAACTTGGAACTATTCTCCCCCGCTCATCCTGCCGACCTCCACAGTGTTTCAGTCTGTCCTTCAGGCTTTGATGACAACAACAACCACTTCCATCTCCATGGCTCTGTCTCCCCACTCAATTGTCTTCCCCCTCCTTTCTCGTCTCCATCCCTTTCTCTCGTCTGTGTCATCCTCCCCATTTTCTCCCTCCATCTCTGCCTTTCTGCCGTCTTAAAGTGAATTCCACTTCAAAAGCTCGTCTCTGAAAGGTCGTCTGCAGCCTCTACAGACCCCCCGAGGCTCTTCGTCTTTTTTCTTTTTGTTGCTCTCTTTACTGTCTCTTTTTCCTTGTTTTTATTCGATCTGCCGTGCCCCTAGCACAACCATGGCAGAGGCAAACTCTCTCTCTCACACACACACACACACACACACACACACACACACACACACACACACACACACAGATACACACACACTCAAGATGACACACACAAAACCCATTGTAGCAAAGCCAAGTGAATGGCTGGCTGGGAAAGTCAAACGCTCTGTTATTTCATCCCAGCAAATACAATCTCTGGAGATGCAGTGCCAACCGGAGAGCCCCAAGGGAGGCCGGGGCTTTCTCAGAAATGCAGACAATCACACAAGCTAACCGCTCTTTGGTTTCGCTCTGTCCCTCCTTCTTTCATTACAGGCCATTTTTATTAACCAGTCAAAAGGCAAGAGTGACACTGCTTATGTGCAAACACCATGTTTGTGTGTCTTTCTGTGCATGGGTGTATATGTGTGTGTGTACTTGTTTTGCTCTGTTTGATAACGCTAACCAGGGATGATGGTCTCTGTGCGATGTGGAAGAATAAGCAGGCACAATAACTCAATAACAACTTGAGGCCTCATTCAGTGAAATCACTGCATGATGAATGACTTTGGTTCCACTGTGTTGAGACTGCACAATAGACGCCTTGTTCCTGTGATCACTGGAGCCTAACAGCTGCTTTGTTGTGTGATTATGTGCCGCGTATTGTCATGATTGGGTGGGGGAAGGAGGGTGTTTTATATTTATGCATATGTTTATGTTTTTTACAACACCATAAAGCACAGAAATAATGCAATATATGACAGTCATAGCCTGGTAAAAGACTACATGTAAGGACTAAATGAGGGACATAACAAATTAAACAAGCAGTATCGGAGTGATGTTGAGCTATGAATATAAATAAGTAAAAACACTAAATCGGAATAAGAGTACCATTGTCATTTATCAAAGGCTGAGGATTTAGGAGTTTATCATTTGAAATGAGTATCTACATGGTTTCCATCTTTTTTAACCATATCATTTTAAAGCTAAATTTAAATAATGTTTATATTAGCAACCGGTTAAATGTCTATATAGAATGTGAAGGATTTAGCTTACGGTGATGAATCCACAGAGAATCTTTCAGCCCCTTGTTTTGGTTTAATGGCCCACAACTTTACTGCTTTCCTGCTTTCACCAGGTTCAGTGCCACCATTTCCAGCTGCATTACTCTGGGAAAAAGCTCTTATGAACTGACAGGACACTAACAGCTACATTCATAGCACCAGATGGTAGACGGACAAAGTTAGAGACTTGCTGCTGAAGACAGTGGAGCATTTAGCAGCTAAGGATCCAGATATTTCCCTCAGGAGTTAGTGGAGACAGAAGCACAGATTATATTAAAGTGAATCTTGGACTTACATTCACCAGAACCACGACTCTGAATGAATGTTAATGTTGCCCTGTATCTGCCGGGTGTGTGGATGAGCCAGTCATTGCAAATTCTTTACTTATATCAAAGATGATAATATGTCAGTTGTGTGTCTTCAGCTTGTTCCACCGCACCAAAGTGGGAAAAAAATCATCAGGTAGTGTAATTTTAAGTTAAATACATTAAATAATAATAATAATAGAGCATCAGCGTTCCCTTTGCTTTTTCTTCACAACTACACAGTGCTTCTCTAGCTGCAGTCTGCCCCCCGTGGTGGGTTGAGTTAAATACAGCTGAAATACTGATCGCCCCTCTCCTCAGGGCTCATGTGTTCTGAAGTAACCCATTAATCATGTTGTCATAGCGGGGGTGAGTGAGTGAGTAGGAAGCTGGTAAGACAGAGAGAGGCCAGGACTGAGAGTGACTCAGTCTGTCAGCTACAGCCTTGCATAATGAGGCCTAATGGATTGGGGAGCATGGACATACCTGTCCAGTCTCCGCACATTAGGATGAAGAAAGAGCTTTCTTTACTGTGTGTGTACGGGGTGGGGGGAGGAGTCATGTGGGGATCTCTGAAGTTATTTAATCACGTCACTGATTTGCACTTCAATTTCTCAACCTCCGTCCTTGCGCCGATGTTTTGTACCAACGTCTGTATGATCCTCTGGTAATTAACAGTGCACTGCTTCTGTCTCTGTCTCTCCCAGGCTGTGAGCCCTGTGCAGGGTGGTGATGAGCAGTCAGGGCAGCAGCAGCAGGGGAAGTGGCCAGCATGCTGACACTCCTCCCCCACGCCATGCCCCCGGACCCAAGCTGCAGGTGCAGCGCTCACTCTCCCGTGACACCATCACCATCCACTTCTCTGCTCTGGGGAAGGAGGAAGACGACGAGGAAGAGGAGCTCTATGGGTTACCCGTTGAATCTGCTAAGTCTGGGCTTGATGGTGCAGGTGTAGAAACTTCAGGGGCTAATGACCAGCCTGTTGCCACAGGCTTGGAGGCAAAGGAGGAGCTGCTTTTTGAGTCTGCTGGTGTGGAGACCTCTTTAGGAGCTGCCGTGCTCCCTGTTTCATCCACCACTCTGTGTATGCAGCCCTCAGACCCTCACCCTCATACACCCTCTCCAGCCATGACTATTATTCCCACCTCCTCTCAGTCCCACTTGAGCTCCACCCCTCCTGCCAGCTCCTCTTGGCCCTCTGACCGGCCGTCAGCTAATCCCCCATCAACAAGCTCCAGCTCCTCCTCCCCTTGCAAATCGACAGCCTTGTCCTCTTCCAAGCCGTTCCTCAGTCTTGTCAGGTCCTTGTCCAATGACGTTGAGTCTCGTGAGACAACTCCTGCGCCTACAACTGTTGCACCATCATCACATGCACGCCACCGTCATTTAATGAAATCTTTCGTTAAGTCTCTTTCCACTGACACTTCAAAGGTCGAACATCAGGAAGGGCCTCTTCATCAGTATCTTCATCACCCCCCTCAGCAGCAACAGCAAGTACAGCATTCCCAGCGACCTCCACCTCGAAACATGCAGCTCTTCAAACAGTTCTCCCAGCCTCGCTTGTCCTCCTGCCCCGTTGTTGTCACTCAGGCAGGTGGAGACTCCAAAACCGCCCCCTCTTCTCCCATTATGTCCCCAGATGGCAGGTCTTTCTTCAAGGTCCAAGAGGTGGAGGCCAGGATAGAAGATACCAAGCGCCGGCTCTCAGAGGTGATGTCGGACCCCCTGCAGCTTTTTAGTAAGATCATGGGGGATGAGTCTGGCGTGGGAGCTGTCGGAAGTGCCACTCATCGTGCCAAATCACTGTCCTCCAGTGCGTCTGAGCTCTGTGGAGTGACAGCGGTAAACGGACACGCAGAAGGTAACAACAACTACAGCATCAAGGAGGAAGAGGGGGCAGAAGGTGAGGAAGACGAGGAAACCCCCACGGGCAAGGGGCCTGACTCTGTTTTTTTCTCCTTCCCATCACAAGCACCAGCCCCACCCCTCAACCAGGCCTCCTCATCCACATTTCCAAAGTCTCCATCTCTCACCCTGGGCCGCTGCTCTATGTCGGCCCTGGTAGCTCGACAGGAAGACGAGGACTTCTGTGAACTGTACAGTGAAGACTTTGAGCTATGTACCGATACAGAAACACCAGATGGGGATCATCCCGGGTCCCGACAGCCCCGTACCGGTAGCACTGGGTTGTGTAGTGAACTTGACACAGAAGAGGAAGAGAAAGAGGATGAGGAGTTGGAGACTGTGCCTGTGACAGCCCTTATCTTCCTGACACAGTTGGTGTACTGGTATTTAGTCCTCCCAGTGCCACCGTATGTATGCGCAGTGGTACATGGGATAGTAGCTGGATTTATGTTGGCTTTGCTGGTCCTTTGGCTGTCCTCTCCTCGGCGCTCCTCATCGGGGATGAGAAGAGGAAAGCGAAGGATAGAGCACTGGAACATGGCCCAGCTGGATATCAAAGAACCAGGAATCTTCAAGGTGAGACACAGCACAGCATGGATGGCCAAGTTTGGGACTGTTGATATATGATTTGAAAATGTAAGCTTGTTTTATACAACTGTCTCATTCTCAAAGATCTCGGCTTTTTCGGCTGGTGTTCTTACCTCACTGGCTCTAGCACTACCATTATGGTCTCACTCTCATGCAGTATTATCAATTGCTGATCAAGGCTGCATGTTTTGTGCAGATTTATTTATCTTTTATATTTATATAAATGTCATTGATTTTACTGCAAGACCCTGTAAGTGATAGCATCAGTATAATGTGTAGCAGTGGCACTGCATTTATCACACCGTACATTGGATCCTGTTATACAGTGAAAGAACATAAAATTTCTGTTTATTACCAAACATATACTGAATTGTAGTTGGTAGGATTGTTGCCCCCAAGAGCATTTATTTTGTATCTTTACTGCATGTTCTTCACTCCATTATTTTAACATCCTTTCGCACTAGCCAAGCACTGAAATGTCCCCTGTTGTTTCAATTGAATTGGCTTTGCTTTCAGAGCCTCCTTTGGGACTGATAAGGTGGGAGTTTGGATGAGAATTAAACTCTATACAACCTCAAGGGGACCAGCAGAAACATATCAGGGTTATATTGCACTTTTTCTCTAGTGATAGTGACAGTTCAGCTTTGAATCAAACATCTAAATGAGACATTTGCGCCCCCACATTTGCTCCCTGCTCTCAGTTAACCTCATTCAGTGCTGCAGAAACTCTTTCAGTGAAATGTTTAGTAGTTTGAGAGAGTTATGTAAGCATGTGTACTTGTATGTGTGTGTGCCTTAGTGGGTACCAAGCTGTTGCACAGGAGAGCCTTATGGCTAGAGGGCACAGCTGTTCCAAAAGAGGAGCTCTGCAGTTGAGCAGGACATGATACATGCTTATGAAGAATGGACCCTGGAGCACAGAAGTGCAGGGTAACAGCAGTGGGGGCAAATTTCCCTCTTTTTTTCTCCTCTGAGGATCAACAAAGAGTCTGTGTTTCAAATGCAGATGGACTTCAAGGAGTGTTAAGAGCTGGCAGGCAAAATCGTAGTATTTCTGCTCACGTTTTAAAAGTAGAGCCTGACAGCTCATCATGATATTTGGTCATCACAGGTATATTATATATTGCTGTGTAAGTACAGAGAATACCAAAGGTATATTTGTGGTGACATTACTTTGTTGACTGGAAGGCTTATGTGGGGGTATGTGAACAAATCTTGAATAAGTGTCAATTAAAACACAGCTCTCCAACTCCATCTCTCAGGGCTGGATGAATGAGATCCACAGCTATGACCCGGAAATGTACCACGCCACCCTGACCCACTCTGTTTACGTCCGTCTGGAGGGCTCCGTCCTGCGTCTGTCCAAGCCCAACCGGAACATCTCCCGCCGTGCCACACACAACGAGCCTAAACCCGACGTCACTTACATCAGCCAGAAGATTTATGACCTGACTGACAGCAAGGTGTGGTGCTTGTGGGAGAGTGTAGAGAACGGAGAAATTTTGCCATGTGTTTCGGTACATGCATGTGCACAATGAAGTGGATAGTAATGTGTTAAGTGTGTGTTTCTCCACCAGCTGCCCAGTGTTTTTGTGTGTTTGATTATAAGCTTAACAGCTAGTGACATCAAGCACACGTCCCCTCATATTTGCCTTTGCCTGAGTGCATGTTTGCTAATAGGTCATGTTCAGTGACAAAGCTACTCAGAGTCACATACTGTGTGTAAACATGGAGTGAATATCACAGATCACTGACCCTGTACACACAGCTGTGTGTCTTGTGTACTGGCGTGCTGAGTCAATGGTTTTGTACATCTAAAGGCAGGACAGTAAGAAGTAATTTCTCATGTCAGTGTATCACAGAGCAAAAGGGTCATTATGCTTGTCCTCATCATGTAACTACCCTGCTCTCCCACTTCTGGAACTGAATGGCTCCCTAAAGTGTCATTTCACCATCATTATTGTGGAAGTTTAGTCTGTCTTGAATGTTACCTGCATTTATAGATGCACAGTTGCACATTATAGTGTCCCTGAACAGGCATTTTTCTGCTCACAGTCAAGGCCTGATTGTTTGGAGCTATTCTGAGATTCAAAACCTCCCTCACACCATAACACTACATGGCTACACACCCCCTAACACAACAACCATGGGATGCTAGTATTTTGGCAAAATTAGTGTTAAGGTTGTAATTTTCTCTAGAATTAACATAAACAAAATTTTACATGCCATTACAAAATACCACACAACTATGAATAAGGCTGGCTACTTTCATCATTGAAAAAACATTTTCATATTCTCATATGGCAGGTCAAAGACAAATTGGGCTTTAGGTTAGATAAATATAAACACATAGGAGATGAGTCATTTGTTTTCCTGCCTGCCTTGTTTTGTCCATTTCTGTTTTCAAAGGTTTCAGCCCCCCCCAGTTACTGCCGTACACATCCTGGGGCAGGTCTGCCACATACTATTTCTAGTTTCAGTGTGCTCTACTGCTGGACTCATTTAATTTTTTTTGTTTGTCCTCATTCTCAACAAAATATCATCACCTTTATGCATTTGATTATATGAACAAAGTTTATATGTTCCCATAGATCCAGCTGGTGCCCCAAAGCTTGGCCAGGAAGAGAGTTTGGAACAAGAAGTACCCCATTTGCATTGAGCTGGCCAAGCAGGAGGACTTCATGTCCAAGGCCCAGGGAGAGAAGCCTGAAGCTGGGGAGGAGAAAGTAGTAGGGCTGGGTGAGAAGCTTGAAAGAACAGACAAATGCGAGAAAGTGGAAGTATCAGGACCAGCAGAGGAACCCAAAAGGCCAACTTCTGGAGGGGGGGATCTGACAATCTACCTGTTTGGGAGAACAGGGCGGGAAAAGGAAGAATGGTTCAGGAGATTTCTTCTGGCATCCCGAATGAAGTCAGAAGGGAGAGGTGGGAGTCTGCCTGGCATCTGCAAGAGTGGTGAGTTTCAGATTGAAATGTGCACTGTATCACACACAAAGATGCAAACGTCCATGTACAGTACATGGCTTTGTCTGCCTCTTTCACCTTGTATACACACACACTGTATTTACTCAGACACACATCGCTCCCTCAGTCAGAATAGCCATTCTCTTGAGTATGTAACTGCACAGCCATCAGATCTGTGCTTAAGCCTCAGCTTAGAGACTGCCAATCCCCTCAACTGAGCGAACAGATGAGTGTGAATGGGTCAGCAGGATTACATGCACAGAGAAGCAGCATATTATAGCATTGGTCTCAACTGTGGGACATAAGCCTGCAAGGATAAGGCCCAATTCAAAGGGAAACACTAGCACTGTGTGGATCCAGTGATAAAGGCAGTGTAGGGTGAAAGGGATTACTGGAAAGATGATTTAAATATCAAGCTGTTTTGTGAGTATACATAGCAATTATGTTGAAAATGACTATTTCAGAGCTAATGAGTCAGAGAGAGGACACTGTGTTTCATCCAGTGTAAAGCATGCTGATTCAGAGTGTTGCAGAATGGTGTGAGAAATGAATAGAAAATAGATGCCAGCTATCCAAGACGACACAGTCTTGAGCATGCATTATGTATGTGAAATATGATGCACTGATTTGAATCACTGAAAGTGTCGATGCATAATTGTCACATTAATCTTTCCTTGCTCTGCACATTTTGCATTTCACGTCCCTCCACTTTTAGCCTTCTTGCCCTCCCACAGCCGCAGTAGCAGCACACAATCTGGTGGAGGCCTGGAGGCCGACAGCAGGAGCAGCAGCCGGGGAAGCCTGGAGGAGTTATCTCAATCTCGTCACAGAGAGACCTCTTCTGCTGTCTCCTGTGGCTCCACTGGGGGGATAAAGCAGAAGATGCTGCTGGACTATAATGTCTACATGGCCAAATACGTCAACCCCCAGGCACCACCAAGAAGCCCTACTGCCAGCGACAGCCCTGGACAGAGCCCTGAGAGCAGCCCCAAAACTACCAAAAAGGTAGGAGATAGAAGACACAATGACTTTGGAGTCTTTTGGGACCCTTGATTATGTTACTTAGTTAAAGGTTATTTTATTCATGTAGATTCATTAGCGAAGGGGTACATCTAAAGCACAATCTTAACTAAATAAGCTCCTGCATTTTCACTTAAAGATACTTTCTTTCGTCTTTGACCACTAGAGGCACTGCAGTTAACTGTTTTTCTTTGTGAGATTCTGATTTTTTTGCCCTTATTTGACTTTAATTTCTGGTGGTAAGTCACATTAAAAACACTTAATGCATGCAATGCATCAGCAAAGGCAAAAGAAAAGAATATTTACACCTTGTTTTAACACATAATCTGTATTTGGATACAGTACATTTTCTGGATAATGGTATCTAATCCACAGGCCTTTGTAATTACACCATTAGTGTAAAAAACAAGCTGTTATACCCAATTATTTTAGTTTATATTAAATTTAAGAGTTTATATTTATTTAACCATATTTTATACATGGTTGGTCAGCAGGAAGCTTTTTCTCAGTTGCCTGCTCACAGGTTAATCCGGCCATGGAAATAGACAGAGCCTGGCTCAAACCCAGCCTTGATAGACTGCCATTTAACACTTTTACTTTAATTTTATCTTAAGA
>JAOXYL010000045.1:11254021-11277808 GCA_028564955.1 Terapon puta
GCAGATATAATCTCATTCCATTTGTGTCTTTATTTGGTACATTTTTACAAGAGGCATTTTAATCAGTAGTCACACTCACAATAGGCCCATTTTAGTGTCCTCCTCATTCATTGTTGAAATTCAGATGACTCAGCTTGTTACTGTGCTTGTCCTCCCACAGAAAATATTTGTGATGCCAAACATGGATGATGTGTGGCTGCCCATAATGCACTCTGCCATGGACACGCGTTCAAATGCCAACTTGGTTACTGTGACAACTGATGCCTTGAAGGACCCAGAACCCGAAGAGTCTGAGGTCTCAGACATGTGAAGACTGCTGTTCAAAGTGTACGATGAGAGACGTTTTATCACCATGGCAATATGAAGTCCCCGCCCACCCCTCTTATAAGCCTATGGTTGCAGCGACCGTCCGGGGCCAACCATCCAATGTTTTTACCCGTGTGCACCCACTGTTGTGCCATTTTGTGGCCACTCATGAAGTGCGTACACAAAAAAAAGAAAAAAAAAGCGTTGGTGAGCTTGTAATCATCCGTTAAAAAACGGAAGAGAATTTTGACTCATAGATTGTCATCCAACCACACAGTTTTGTTTGTGTGACATCAAAAATTACAATGATTAAATACAACATAGGGCATGTCGGAACTGTTTAACAAATGTGCGTGGTGATGGATAGACAAACAGCCATCAAGATTCAACCAGAAGAACCATAATACCTGTGATGTACAGCTGCACCAAACACAATGGTTGTTCAGCATAAACCTTTTGTTTCCAACCGAGCGGTTTATCATCGCTGTATCGCTACAAGGCCACCGATGAAGAGTGCGTATGTCTGAGTGAGAGAACGTTTGAGGGAATAATGGTAAAAAAAAAAGCTGAAAGCTCCCTACATCTATTAATCTACATTTCACAGGGATTCAAAGGCTCCTTTTACCGCCACACTCTACCACACTGCTGCCTGTGCCAGCCGCCTGGCACTTATATGCAAACAGATCAACGGCACTGTGTCCACTGAAGATACTGGGTCAGTCTAAATCCACTATGACACTGATCATAACATACAGCCCATGTGCTTTTAACTGTGTGGTAGGGATTAAAGCTAGGACTGACTGAGATGGGTGAATTAAAACATATCCGCAAACACAGCAGCTGAACATTGCCTAGGTCTGATGAATGTATAAATAGGAATCCAGCTCCCTAGCTATGCGAGGAGCAGCTGACGTGCTTTTACGCAACATGCTTCAAGACTTCTTTTCGTGTCATATTCAGAGTTGAGCAAAAGTAATAACCTTCTGTTTTTTAATTGCCAAAGCAATCTTTCAGTCCTGTTTGAAGGCTCCTGCGTGAGGTAAACGGTGACAAATAAGCAATCGGTTCAGTATCTTCTGTCCCTGAGGTGGCCGCTCCTGTGATGTACAGCTGAAGTTTGGATAACTGTAGCTGGATATTCATGAGACAGAGGAGAGCAATGTTTTAGTAGGGGAAAGCAATAGACTGAAACCCTTATGTGGGCATGATGACATTTTTTTTAGGTGAAAAGAGTGGGGAACCACCCAGTCTTATGGTTTTATTTGAATAAATAACATACTGGATATCAGCCATATTATTTAATGTTGTCATCAGACAACAAGCTATTGAATGCTCTTCTTTGTTAATTATTTATTGATTTTGCTCTTCTTTCTGTACTGTACACATTTTGGAGGAATACCACAGATGAACCAGAACAGCAACTTTGCAATCTGCCAAGACACCCAGCTGTTTTACAGGCGACTCTTACTTTCCATGTTTTCCGTTCAAACGTGTGTGGCAAAAGTGTATGAGGCAGAAAGTGCCTTTAAAATAATCAAACATTCCTCCATAGTGAGCCACCACATGTGTCGCATCAGCTGAGGATAGAGAGAAAACGTCTTTGTGCCATTACTGTGTCTGTCAAGACATGCCCTTTGTTTTCACAGGTTTTGGTGTTGTTCATTTGCACAGTGATGAAAATATGAAACATTGCTGTCGTGTTCAGTGATGTCACAGAATGTTTATGGTTCTGATCGTTGTGGATCAATAAAACCTTTTGCTTGGAGAGAATTTGTGCAATTTGTGGTTTTAAGAGAAAGAAAATTGAAGGCCAAATTGTCATTAGAAAGCATCGATCTGTATATTACTTTTACCATTTTACAAAAAAAAAAAAACTTATTGTATCTTGGGCATCATTATCAATGAATCTGCATATTATTTTATTGACTAATCAATTATGAAACGCTAAGCAATCATCAGATATCCAAAGCTGGAAGCAGAGTGGAATTTTTACTGGGCCAAAAAAAAAAAAAAAAAAAAAAAAAAATCACTTCTGGCAGTCAACTAATAAATTGACATGCCTGTCAAGGTCTTTTAATGCAAGTTATTAGCCTATGAATACATCTCAGATTGAAGTCTATAGCTACCTGTCAGTAATTTTTAATACAACATCTTGCTGATTTCAAACACAATGTGAGACAACAGGGACCAAAAAAAGCAGTGACTTGAAATGAACCTCTAGCCATTTGAATTCTGTGTCTTGCTTTAAAAGAGAAACTTGGTGAAATTTGCCAAGAAGCTCCAGTTATGACAAGACGACATGATCTCGCACAACTCTTGACCTGCGTAGGTGGCCAAGGAAAAGGCCACCCAGGTTCAAAGTATAGTGCTATATAAGCAGAATGAAACAATGAAAACATTTTTTACTGATAAATGCTTTATTCAGAAAAGGACATTTATTGAATCACACTTGCAAAAACATTTAAATATTTCAGAAAATACAAAAACCATGTATAAGAAACATAGAAAGCAAGTTTCAGTCATGGTGACGCCTTGTATTTTACAATCACGCATCCTTTTCTTGAGCACCGCGGTCCAATTTCTGCAGAAGAAAATAACTGAATGAACTTTGGTGCTGAAACAACATCCATTAAAAAACAGTGAGTGGGTTATGTCAAATAAACATTGTCTTCAGTTTTAAAAATCAGAAGTCTAACGCATCATTATCATCATTCATAACTCTTACAAGCCACCTTTTGCTCATTCAGAATACTTACTTTACTGCTTGATTTCAGGGGCCCTCCACACTTAAATCTAGTTCCTGAAAATAAATTAAAAAAAAAGTCTGAGTGAATTTCATTGAGACAAACAAACACAAAACATTATATTTATGGGTCAAGTCAGATTGAATATGTTGACTTCACTATTGCATCAGAAGTCTAACGCACGTAAATCATCATGCATGAACCACAAAAAAAAACAAACAAAAAAAAACATATTTTTCTGGAAAACACTCACAGTCATACAATCATGGAGGCCTTGGACCACCCATCTGTCCACGTGTGAATGTGCAATCACCTCAAACACCCTGCATTTTATCGGATTTTATTACCTGATCTGCGGACAAAACAACATAGAGTAAGTAAAAGGACAATGACGTTATGCATTTGCAATTTCATAGCATAAAAGATTAACTTACCTGCACATTTGCACGCCATGCGGCCTAGCCACACTGCTCCACATATACATCTTCATGCGCTATCAAATTGTCACGCAAAATAGTCACGTGTCAAGTGACAAACTTAAAAATAAGCAGCTAACACAACTTTTCCCAGCCATGTTCACTGCAAACACTTAAAATCTAACCTTTGTGGGCCTGCCTATTCTTACTCAGAGGAAACGTGCTCTCAAGTAGTCAACTTCTGCAGAAAATGTCTCTCCCGGATGTGATTTATACCACATCCGGTGTGTCAGTGCGCCTCTTCTGATTGGCTGCTGCGGCCTCTCCAGCTCCCCTCCTCCACTCATGTGCGTATCCATCCCAAAGTCCAACCCCCCCGCACTTCACTTCAGGAAGGAGCGGATCCACACAGTGCTGCTGCTCCTGCTGCTGGCTCAGTGCCTTCAACGTTGAGTGAAAAAAAAAACATTTCGCAACATCTCCTTGTCAGCAAAACTTGGTTTTCTATGTAGTCGACGGCCGTCCGGACCCGCTGTCTACCCCGGTTTGAGACCAGAAAACATGGACTGGGCAGTGAGCGGCGCCCGGCTGTGGTGCGTCCTGGCTCTGCTCTGCTGCGCTGCGCTGCCACAAAAGGTAAGAGGGGCTAACTGGATAAGCTAGCTGAAGTTAGGTGACACTAGCTCGGACCCCCCCACTAAAATGTCCACCGAACGATGAGCTGGTGTTATTGTTGGTCCTCTGCCTTTTTGGAGCTTCAAATGTCTGAATAAAACCTCAGCTATCTGTCAGGTCAGTGAGGCTTTTCAGTTCCTGCTGCGTGTTGTCTTAACTTGGGCTAACGTTAGCTTACAGGCTAAAAGCATTATTTTTTTTTAATTGATGTGTATTTTAAAGGCTTAATACACATTTCATTGTGAACACAGGACTATTACATCTTATCAGCTCGGTGTGGCGCATCAGGAAACCTTCTCCTTCACAGCGTGGTTATTTGATTTCCATCTTCCCAAGTTACTAGGTAGATTTGTGAGAGCATCCTCTGTAAGGGGGTTTTGTTCATTAGCTGTGTGTAAGCTATATGTTTATTATTTTGTTTTAAAGCTTTGCACTCCTCCCCAGTATCTCCTACCCCCATTATCTCAGAATCCTATTAGCTAACTAGTAAATATGAGAAAAGCCATTTACTGTCTTATTACTGACCTTACACCTTACACCATATGGTTGGTCAGTGTGTTTGTTTTGAAACTTAAGTGTATATGTTTGCACTGCTCGCATGTTAACTCTTGATTTATCTCAAGACTGAACGCCTTTCATTACACTGCAGCAGCATCCTCAGAAACAGTCATTTAGATTTCACTATAGTGTTTAGCGTAAGGTACTGTGCTGTTGAATATTGGGTCTGTTACACTAGAGGGCATAAATAGATGGTCCAAACAGGAGACACATTAAGATCAAACAGTAAAAATGCACATATAATACAAGAAAGTACCTGTCTCTGTACCGAGAAGTCTAAAGGACCACTATCTGTTATCCAAGCCTGCATCAGGCTCCATGAAAGTCGCCCCCTACCCCCCAATTGATTAAATCTTTCCTGCCATCTGAAGTCAGTATATGTGCCTCGTCTGTAGTCTCTCCAGGAGTTCATTGTTATGCGTGATGAATCTTCATGGTTTAGGTAGATTAGATCATGCAGAACTGGCACCAGACCAGTTAAAAAATAACCACATAAATGTCCGTCCTCTGTCTAATACACAAACGTAACAAGCACAGACTACTTTTGCAAAGCTGGAATGAAATATGAATGTGGTGGTGGTGGTGGTGGTGTGTTGTTATCCAATTTAATTTTTACTGATGGCTGTCATAAACTGAGAACAGATCCTGAATTTTTATTGGCTGGCACAAAAGAGAACGAGCCAACTAGCTCAGTTTGAGCCAGATCCCTAGAAAGTCTCCCAGCAGAGACATTAGCTACCAGGCTAGTAAGCCACCAAAGCTAAGCAGCAGATTAAAGTAGCCTTTTAATCCCCTATCAGGTCTCAGGTTCTTCTCTCAGCCTGTTAGACAGTCTGCTGGTGTAGTGTAGTGTAGTGTAGTGGCGGGGGGTGATGATAGGCTATCTGTAGGTTTTTACACAAGTGTGAGAGAGAGCAACAGAGATCCAAATGAAAGAGCAGGAGGAATAAAAGACTCGAATGTCTCTCTCTTCACTGTCTCTTCCTCACAATTGAGCTATTCTTAAAGCTGGCTGATTTTCCACTGTGAGGAGGACATTTTGCTGACTAAAAAGCTGCTGTTTGTTTTCAACGCTTCTTTTCACATCGTGCCTCACTTCACATGTCTGCCGGCCCTCCGTAACAATTCTAATATTCCCCATAAGACGTATGAGAGACTTTAGACTACAGTATGTCCCTCAGCTGTTCTTTGATCTTTTGTTCTATCACCATGACTACATTTTATTTCTTTAGTTTTTACCTTTTTGCAGGTTTAGATTGAACTAAGACTTATTTGCTGTAGAAGTTGTGATCTTACACTATCTTATCACAACATTAGACCGGCTGCGCTTTGGCTGAATGTGTCTGAGCGAGGGCCAACACGTGACATCCTCCCCACTAAAGCAACACCATGCAGAGAGCAGTGGATAGGTTGTGTTGATGAAGAATGTTGCTAAAATCCTTCTCTGGCAAAGCACACTTACCTTTTAACTGTCAGGTCCCCGCCCGTCTTATTGTCGTATAACTCGGCTCTCCCATTGGTGAATTGAATTAGACATCCCCACACTTGTGCCATCTTCATACAACCGTGAATGGAATCCTTTAATAACTTCTTTCACGTGGAGCTTTAAGACTGATGGATTCAGTGCGTAATGCTGTGCAGTTCATATTTCCTCACAAACATAAAGGTATTTCTTAATTGACTTTGAAAACATATTTTCTGACAAGCTATTGCACTATGCTTCCCATGATAACTTACCAGGCATGAGATAAGCGTTTCTTGGTTCCTGTGTTGTTGGGTTTTTTTTTTTTTGCACCCATGCAAGCTGCAAACAGACAGCTTATTGCTGCAGACAAAATTGTCAGTGGAAAGGAAGTGTTTTACTTTTCAACAGAGAAACATTAACGTTTAGTGTTGGCTCAATAATACATCTTTTAATAATAATGTCACCGAGACTGTTTTTCTCTCGCTATAGGGGGAAGCCTTTTAGAGCCCACACGATGACTCTTTCTTTCATTAGAATTTCCAACACCAGTCACCAAGATGTAGTTCCTGTTTTCACAAAAAACGCTCCCAAAAATGACCCTACAAAAGCCACCGCTTTGCACCATGTACTTTACCCAGGTTATTTTTACTCACCATTTAAAAATCTTGACCATTGAATTACATTCATTACATTTCTCAGCTGTGTCTTATCTTGTAGATTCTGTACAAATGGTTACATAGCTTAAAGCGTTCCGAGGATGAGTGAAAATCAGAAAAGGTCAGATTTGCAAGTGTTTCAGGTGACGCTATCAAGCATTGCTTCAGACACATAGTTGTTGATTGTAAAGTCCCATGATGCATGTGATGCTGGGCAGAAAGAGAGAAACTGGGTGGTGTATATTTATTTTGTAATGAATATCAGCTAATACAGATTAGTGCATGATTAGTTGGAGTATCTACACCCTTACCTTCTTCACTCTGCGTCTATGTCTGTTTTTTCTCCTGATAAGTCGCCTTCTGTCTATGGTTGTATTGTCACAGCTTTTTGCACAGGTGCCCTGATTTAAGCCATAGCACCCCTTATTTTGCTTGATGATGTAATATCTTGAAAAGATGAGTGTCTGACAGAGGGGTTATAATGCAGGTGCACTACTGAAGTGTACACTCAGTGGGGAAAGCTGCCAATTACAGTCTGTCCTGTGTTCTGGTTGGTTTACCATGCATGAGGCTGCGCAGCATAGTGACACTCCAGCCTGCTACCAGTGATAACATGAGATCTGTGGTCCTTGTCCCTTTTAAGCCATAGTTGGCCTCATTGTGGATGAGAAAGTGAACATCTTAGAACCTGCCACGGCTTTGGTTTCGCCCAGTTCTGTAGTATTATGTAACTCACTTACGCAACAACTGAACATCTCTGTGTGTTACACAGAATGAGGAAACGAGAGGGAAGGCCCCGATATTTAACTCTTCCAAAGGAGCTTTATAACAGGCGTTTTAAACCAGCCGTTCCTGAGGCCTAAACACTGTAAAATATTCGAGATTTGTTGGGTATCCATGTCAGTCCAAAACTAGGAGGCTAACAGATGTTGACAAAGTTATTTGCTTGCGAAACCAAGAATCTGATGGAGGTCACAGGGGGCTCAAAAACAAGCCAGTTGTTACTCTCCCGGTGCAGTTGTGAGATGCTCGTGAGTTTGCAACACTGTGGGATCAGTTGCAGGTGCACAATATTGACACAAAGGCTTGTAAAGGATGTGAGAATCCAGCAGGGGACCAGTAGGCAAGTGTGAAACTTTCAGTTTACGGGGTTGTTTTGGCCTCTCTGTTTCTGTTTGTCCAGTTACAACAAGCTTGTACTTTCCCATTTTGAGTTGAAACTGAAGAAGACACAGGGGGGAAAGCGATTAGAGGTGTAAAATAGCTTGTCCCCCAGTGATTGTTGTGCTGTGGTCATTTTTAGGACAGATATGTTTTAAGGAAGCGCACTCCCAGGCCTCACTTACTAGCTGTGGTGGTATCACTAGTTCTCCTAATGTCTGCCTTTAGAGCACTTAAGACCACCATCATTATCTCCTCAAAAGTGGCCAGATGCTTAGTGTTGTAGTAATTATAGATTGGTCATTTGCATTATATGTAGGGAGCTATTTGCACTGCCCCCCAGAGGACTTGTTCAGGAGGATTAGTCAGAGATGTGGATCAATACAGCCGTGGTTCAATAGAAGACGGTCTGTCTCAGCTGCTCAGCTTTCCCAAGACTCCTGCGGTAAAGATGGCAGGTTCGCCGACTGACACCGATAGTGAGCCACTGAAAAGTTCTGATCAGAAAAAATATTATCCCATCAACCATAATGCTTTAAATTTAGAAATCTCTGACATGCCAGTCGCATGTAATCTTGACAAAGAGCAGTTCAGAGTACACAGACTGGTCAGGCTGACTTCATACGGTGTGCGGTCAGAGCTTAGACACCCCCGCTGGATCTCTTCCTGCACGTTGGTGCCAAAAACCATACAAAGTCCGAGGTTTGGTTATCTAGAACCGCGTTTTTTTAAATTCCATAGTGGGTGAGTAGAGCACACATCACCCACAGTGTTGTTAAATCTGGCATAAGCCAAGTCATGAGGTTGGGTCGCCTCTCTGCTCTTTTGGTTTTTGGGTTCAGTTGTTTTCACTAAATTTGCTGCATCTTTGTCAGACGTTTCTCTCTGATTTTTCTCTTTGTGCTAGTTCTCACATGTCTGTCACATAATGAACCACTCCAAGTGTTTTCACACAGCCATAGGTATAATTATTTATCTTGGATTCTTTTATTTTTATTATTTTTAATCTTATTTAATTTTTATTTTATTTTTATATTCTCTATATTTATTATTATTTTTTATTCTACTTCTTCTTCTTTCATCTCTTACTGCCTATCTTACACTGTGTGTTTTTGCTGCTGTTGCGCCATAAATTTCCCCAGTGTGGGACAAATAAAGGAAATCTGAATCTGAATCTGAATATCTGCTGATGTCCCCCATATTTCTGAGTGGGAGTAAAAGGTTCTGGAGAGAAGCGGTCCCGTATGGCCTGCCTGCCCACGAGTCATCTGTGCAGAGAGAAGCTAAAGAACTCTCTTCACTCAGTTCATTGTGAAATCCACTTAAAAAAAGCGACCCAACCTAATAAGGTACACTTGGTGATAGCCCGAGATGAAGTTGAGGACATACACACGTGCTCGGCCACATGCCCAGTTTGTTTACCTCTCACCACGTTTGCAACTCTCGACTCTGGCTGTTACTTTGAACCCTCTGTGAGCTCATCCAGGAACAAGCCCTCTGTTACCTAGCTGGTCAGCCCCCTCCCTAGTTTGCACTTCAACTGTCATTGTAAGGTATTGATTTGCAAAGCAGGCAACAGTGGCACACACCCAGGGCAAGCCACAACGTCACCCCCCTCCTCCCATCCCCCTTCCAGTAAAAAGCTAACTTTACAGGGGGTGATGATGAAACCAGGCTTCATCTTCTGCCAGATTTCTTCATATCAGTGTGTGGATAATTTCAACATATTGTTCATGCTTGATCCAGTTTTGTATGTGAGAAACAAGTATGGTGATTAGTGACTGAAGTCATTAATCACAACCATAATTCAGGAACACACATTTTGACATAGCCTGTGGACTCAAGTAGGAGTCTGCAGGCTCCCACATGCCTGCCTACTAATGTTCAGTATTTCACTCATGCTTAATATTTTATCACTTTGATTAATTTGCGTTATAAAGATATTTATCAGACCTTCTGTTTTTTTTAATAGAGATGTGGTTGCTAACAGCACATCACCTTGATTTTTGTGTTGTATTCCTGCAGGGGTTTTGCAGTGCCAGCACAGTTTCCCTCCCTGAAAGCCTGCTCTTTGTGTCCACCCTGGATGGTAACCTGCACGCCGTTAGCAAGAAGTCGGGCTCTATCAAATGGACTCTGAAAGAAGGTAAGAGGAGAGGACTCGAAACGAGTGTTACGTCTCTGTTTCTCGAGGCACAGTTCCTTATTCAGGTTACATTAATGAAAACAGAGCTTTTGTTTTTTTGCCACAGAGAAAACAATGAGATCCCACTGTTGTTTTTTACACCACAATGAAGTTATTTTGGTCTTTGTGCTTTGCAGTGGTATGTGTGTTTGTTATGGCATGAAGGAAATAGTAGAGCACAACAAAAAGGCTGTTTACTTTTGCGTGTTTAATTCTCATAAGGACAGAGCATAGGATCCTGGTTTTACATGAGTGATACCATATCAGGGCTTTGCCTCTTGGTTTTATTCTGAAATGGCCAATTGATTTTTACTTTAGAGCTCTCTGTGATCTTAATTTGAACAAAAGGATGTCCACATCACCGCAGTAATAAACCAAAGGATTCAAAGGCACAGTGGTAGACAAAAATGAAATCTAAATTCTTTTCTCTTTATGCCCATTACTTGGGAAAATATACAAAAACACTGACCTGAGTATTTAAATGAAATGATAAACACATTTAACTGCAATTCATATGGTTAAAAAAATCCTGATTGGAGTTTTTTACTGGTGTTAATGACATATAGGAATCGTTACGTTTCCTTGGATAAAGCTGAGGAAAATGCAGTGAGATGTTCTGCTAGGCATGGAAACTGGGTAATTATTAACTGAGAGGGGCAAATATAGCCTGTAATCAAGGTCAGAGTGGGCAAGGGTGAGCAACTTTGCTGTAGTATCACCTGCACACGCAGCATGTACTATGGTTATCATGTTAATGTAGGTACTATACACTTAGGAACTGCATCAGATAAGATACACGGACCTAAGGATTAGTGGAAAACTGCTGGGACAATGTTAACAGTCATGTCAGGAAGTTTATCTCTCTTAGAATAAGAAGCATAGTACGGCAATTCAATGCTTTCATGTTCTGAATAGTGACTTTCTCACATTATTAAAATGAAGATTTTGTGAAATAGAAAAAAACTACTGTAGTTTGAACCTTTAGGTCCTGGTTAGGTAAACCTAATACCCGAATCATTAATAATCAGAAGCAACGGCTGCTTCCTCCACATAATCTGTTTTTCTGGAAGAGCTATTGAATATAAATTTGACTGGTGCTGCACCCGGCTCCACACACACCTGTTGTTGTGCTCCAGTCAGGCAGCCGCACACCCACATACTGAGGGGGAAGCAGAAATCTTCTCCCTGGTCCAAGACAGCACAGCTCAGCCTACATGCATGCCCTCTCACTGTTTGCTTATCGGTCTCTTGTTGACTTTGCAAACATGTATTCGTATTTCTGCCAACCGCGGTTAGTGTCTTTCTATGCAAAAGAGAACTGCTGTTTTCTCACACTTGTCTTAATGACCCATGCTGAATACTGATGGTTCCTGAGCACAAACGTTGTTGACCAGGTAATCCTGCAACCTCCCCCTCCCACCCCTGCTATCATTGCCCTTTTCAGGCACCTCCACAGAGATCAGCACCATCTGGTCCACACCCCGTATGTTCACACTGCTGGGAGCTGTGTGTTTGTGTGTGTTTGTCTAGTGGCAACGGCAGTTGGGCCTCCAGCTTCAGCTTAAAGAGCTGTTGTGTTTTACCACCTACTCTATTGCTGCTGGGTTTCAAATTGTTTTGCAGATTTTTTTTTACAATTATTTTTTCCTGCATCTCAGCTGTTTATCCATGCTACATGGATGAAAATCAATTTGTTAGCCTACAACACAAGAGTAATGAAAATGGTGCATCATGTGTGATGCATCATTTCATGCATCAGTAGTTCCCTGCAAAGTTTATAGTTTTGCAAAGCTTATTTTCAAACTGACTGACTGGGTTTCCATGCGGAGGACAAATTTGTATGGTTTGGAAAATGGTAGGCTGGCTTTAATCAGTCTATTAGATCATCAATGGGTTAATTTGTTCTCTGACGTTTCAAAGGATATGATCAAGTATGTGCTCATCAGATATTCATCATTTTTTGTTGTTTCTATGATTGTTGTTACATACTTAGGTTTGTTACAAAAAGCTGTTTGCAGACTCGACTGTTTGCCTTTCATGTTTGCCTCGGGGGAATCCGTTTCTTATTTGGACTTTGTGTTCTGTGCGGTCGAATGTCACCGGTCTTCATGTTGTTCCTGTTACTCAACAGCCACCGGCCTGGCTTCCCGTTGATGGCTCATGATCTTGTCAGTCCTGAATTGCATCTTGTCTTTTCCCTCCTCACAGATCCAGTTCTTCAGGTCCCCACACATGTGGCAGAGTACGTACCTTTCTAATAGTTTTTTCTGCATGAGTGTACATGTATGTATCCTCGTTTACTGCACCTGTCTGTTACAAAAGATGGTGAATGAAAAGGGACATGGTAACCTGTTGAGCTTGTCTTCTGTGTCACTAAGAACAATTACTTACACAATCTCCATTTACTGGTGTTGAGATGTGATGCATCTTTTTAATCCTTTACTCCAGACCAGCCTTTCTGCCTGACCCCAATGATGGAAGCCTGTACTCTCTGGGAGGAAAGAACAACGAAGGCCTCACAGTAAGGACAAATATATTTTTTTTTATCACAGACCAGAATCTCAGTTGTAAGAAACACACTGCTCAGTTCCCTGTTCTATTGAAAAACTAAACCTCTCACCACATGTATGTGTATAAGAGCGATGCTAAAAATAATGCGGCGTCACTGTGAAGTTGCAGCTGTGGTGGTGCATGTTCTCCATATATATTCACATGACAATACAGCACATTATTCTCATTAATTTTCATTCATTCATTGTGCTCAAACAGAAATTACCCTTCACCATCCCCGAGTTGGTTCAAGCATCTCCGTGTCGCAGCTCTGATGGAGTCCTTTACATGGGTAAGGTTAATTCTCAGTACACTGTTCTGTAGTTTCCCTGTACATAAACATGTTCATGTCCACACGTCTCCCCTCACCTGGCACCATCTGGTTTAAACCAAATATCTTACACCAGCTTTCAATTCCACTCAGCCTGCGGTCAGAGCCTGTGCTCTTTTGAATTTACAGCAGTTAGCAGGGGGGAGGTAATCTACCATGGTGACTGTCTGTCTTTCTTTAAAGGGAAGCGGTTGACATTTGCCTCCCCACAGTCATTATCAGTGAAGCTTTTGTTTTCATTCAACTGAAGCTGCTGCTGGCACAAAGCATATTAGAGATGCAAAGGTCTGGATGTGCAACAGACCTAACTCCCATGAGGCATTTTTTTTTCCAAGCAGAGTTTGCAGGGATTATTAGGACAAACCATCCTCTTTCGTCAACCGAACTCTCTGAATCTGAATTTTTTGCATTCATCTTTAATAATGTATAATTAGGTTCATTACAACCACTCCCTGCTTTGTCAAAGAGGACGCGATGGGTTGGTCATTTGACAAAATGGTCACACCCATTACTGCATAGGCTGAATGGTTGAATGCTGTTTTGATTGACTGAACGTTCAACGGTACACCTTTTCATCAATTTGAGAAGTTACTGTCGGTAGTCAAGTAATTTTTCTTCAGATCAGAAGCCAAAATCACAATTCATCTGAGAATGTTTTGAACTCCTATCAATTTAATAATGAAAACACCTCAGAATGACTAATTTAATAGACACAAGAAGGAGCTGTGGAACACAGAAATGATAATATGCATTTGTGTTTATATACAGGTAAGAAGCAGGACCTGTGGTATGTGGTGGACCTGTTGACTGGTGAGAAACAGCAGACCTTGACCTCCTCCTTTGCTGAGATGCTGTGTCCCTCTTCATCTCTTCTCTATCTGGGACGCACAGGTAAAAACAAAACCAATCCATTAACACAAGCTCAGCTACTTTCTTTCTTAACCTGCCCAGCCTTATCTAAGTCCGATCATCACCGCAGACTGTCCCAATCAACTGTTGATTCAATCTGGCTAATTCATTGGTCTGTGAGGTCTTGTATGCACCAACCAATATTTACCACCAGCTCATCTTTGCCACTAACCCCACCCTTGTTTAAATAAAACCAGCCCCCCATTCTGTTCCCACTGGGTTTAAGCCTGGGGTGTAATTGTAGACAATGATCTGCCAAATGAATACCTACTATAAATCCTTGACTGGGTGTGAGGTCAAAGCTCACGTTGTCACCTAACAGCATATGTGCTGGATTTTGTTTCCTACCTTTTTTTTTTTTTTTTTTTGAGCAATGGAAATTCAACACCACTTTATACTTACTCCCAGAAACTGATCCTCAGTGCCTCAAAGGCCTTTGTATGTTATGTAAGGGAAGTAAAGAAATACCAATATGCGTTAACAAGCCCTGTTTTTTTCATGTTTCCATTAGAGTATACCATCACCATGTATGACACCAAGAGCAGAGAATTACGCTGGAATGCCACCTATTCTGACTACGCCTCCACCCTTCCTGACGATGACACCAAATACAGTAAGGCTCTTGGATGCACCAGCTCTGTTTAACATAGTGTCTGACAGACATCACCAATCCCCTGTGTTGCTCTTTGTTTCCCCACAGAGATGGCTCACTTTGTGTCCAACGGTGACGGGCTCGTGGTGACCGTGGACAGCGAGTCAGGAGACGTCCAGTGGGTGCAGAACTACAACTCTCCAGTGGTAGCTATGTACATCTGGCAGCGCGAGGGCCTCCGCAAAGTCGCCCACACGAATGTGGCCGTGGAAACCTTGCGCTACCTCACTTTCATGTCTGGAGAGGTTGGCCGCATCACCCAGTGGAAATACCCATTTCCTAAAGAGAAGAAGCCAAAAAACAAGTTCATGTAAGCAGACTGTGTAATGACCGATTCTGACCCACTTTTTTGTCATGGTCTACTTTTGTAGGCTATCATTTGTATGATTGTTACTTCTTTTTATTCTGTCGGTAGTATGTCATTCAGGGAACAAGCTTTGGCCAAATGCTGTTTAAAACATGTTGGAACCTTTTACCTATTAATCACAAAGGCCTAAATGACTGAAAGGATGAAATCGAGCTGCATTTTGTAAGTTGTGAGATTGCTTAACATGGAATGGGATGGAGTCTAGACATGTAATATGTAACAAGTGGGTGCCAACAGGCCCGATTGCAGCTTGGTTTCACACTGCACTCTATTTATTTTCATATATTGTGTTCACACCTGCTTCTGCAGGAAAGAAGAGTTCAATTTTCAGTGGTTGATCTCTGCGTATGTTTTGCTTACTTAAGGAAATGACAGAGAACCCTGAAAGTTCTTTATCCATTTTTTTCATCTAACAATGCATAAAGATGTCAAGATTGTATTTTATTACACTTCTATTGACTATGAAGTATGAAGTCACTGTGCTGCATGCAACTGCCTGACTGTTTTTTGTTTGTTTGTTTTTTCCTTTTTCAGGGCCACTTTATATGTGGGTAAATACTCCACCAGCCTGTATGCCTCTCCCTCTCTGGTTCATGATGGAGTCACTGTGGTGGTGAGTGACAGTTGTGTGCACATCATGATTTAGGCAAAACACAGTCCTTATTAGTGAGATAGGAACATAAAACATGTAGGTTTACTTTTAGAATATTTTACTGCGTTAAGTCTCCCCCAGCAGTTTATCTACTTGTTTCATGTTTTCATAATTGTTTTTTTTATTTTTGGTTAGTGGTTTCCAGGTATGCTAGCATGACTGCATCCTGTTCCTGTTGTGTCTTAGCTTGCCCCAGCTCAAGTAACTTTACCTCACTGGCCAGGCTCCACTGAATAGTAGTGTACAGCTGCAAGAAATACCCTTACTTTGTGTTGTGAGGCGCTTGAAAGGAAATGCAGCTGTGTGTTTGTGTGTGTGTGAACAGCCTCGTGGCAGCACCTTCCCCATGCTGGAAGGCCCTGACAGCCAAGAGACAGAAGAGGACAAGGAGTGTGTCATCACACCCAGCACCAGTGTCAAGTTCAACGCTGCGCTCCGAGAGAGAAATCGTATCAACTTCATGAGAAACTACCTGCTCCTCATAGGTACCACATTAGTGCAATAATCAATAACATCCAGTCTAAACTACTCTGATTAATGTGAACTCTCTTGTGACAGTGATGGTGACAGTTTCAAGGCCACCACCTTTTTTTCAGTTCACACCTAAGCCCTTTTCACCACATTTTGAAGTTCAGGGCCCTGAATAGTCTCTGGGTGACTGTGTAGTACTGACACTGCCCTCTGCTGGATGAAAGTAATCATGTGAATAGTGGTCCAACAGTGCAGGTTCCTTAATGTGTAAACAACAGGCTTTAAATACTTTAAGTTTCAGAAATTGTATCAGAGTTTGATGGTGATGATTAAATAGTTTACTCTTTCATGTCAGGTCACCATGAGACACCCCCTGAAGCTCACACCAAGATCCTGGAGAAGTTCCCTGACAGCTTCCCTCGAAATCAAGGCAACGTCATCCCACCCACTACTGACAAGAAAGTTGAGGAGGTGTGTGTGTGTCTTCGTGTGACCCAGTTAGTGCAGATTTTCTCACTCTCTCTCTCCATGTCCTAACTTCTTTGACCCTCTTGCCCTCCCAATATGTTATAGAAGGTGAATGATAGTGGTATGGAAGACGGCCCCCCTTCTCCTCTGCCCGACACATCTATCCAAGAACCTGGAATTAGTGGTCGCCCTGCACGCCCAGAAGCTCCTGTGGACACTATGCTCAAAGACATGGCCACAATCATCTTCTCCACCTTCCTCCTTGCAGGCTGGGTGGCCTTTGTGATCACTTACCCCAAAGTAGGTCAAACACCACCACCTAGTGGACTTTTGGGTACCTGCTCTGTATTGATGACAGAAAATCCATCATAGACTTTAAATCTAAAATCTGTTTGTGGCAATGTCTTAAAACTAAAAAGATTTTCTCTCATCGAATTTACTGGAAAATGTATCATCACAAAGCTGAAAACAGGCTGTTTCAAAGCTGCAAACATTATCTTGTAGACCATGATGTACTGTTATATATGAAACTACACAACATTATACAAAATTTTAAATGAGCTCGAACTGAAACACATACAGCAGTAAAATGCAGCACACACATTAGTGCAGCAGGAATATAATCCAGAAACATCATATATAAAGTGAAATAGTGAGGGACATTACATACATACACTTACCCAAATAAAGTTTTGCATGCAGGACTTAGCTTGTTTTCATTATGGTATTAATAAAGGGTCTGAATATTTTTCCAACACTTCACAATATGAAAGTGTTGGTTGGCTCAAACAACCGTTTAGCTATTTTCCTAACACATTTTCTCCCCTCTCACCACAGAGTGTTCACAAGCAGCAGCAGCTGCAGCACCAGGAGTTCCAGAGGCAGATGGAGGAGAGGTTGGAGCTGCTCCAGAAACAGCAGCCGTTCCCCTCTGCAGACGTGGGCCTGAGCTTGGTCCCAGACAGCGACTATCTAGACGTGGCCCGCACTCGCTCCGAATACTCGGACCACAGCAGCCCCAATGTCACCCCCCGAGCCTCCAATCACTCCAATATGTCCGTGTCTGAGGTGGGAAGCTCTGCAAATGAGCATGAAGATGGAGGTAAGGGCTGAGAAATAAAGATTACATGCATTGCTGCCTTCTTCGTGCTTGTCCAGGTATTCACTAACAGAAATGATGTGTTATTATGTGTTATCTTATCAGAGGAGGACTCCAATATTGTCAGAGTGGGCAACATAACTTTCCGTCCTAAAGAGGTCTTGGGTCATGGAGCTGAAGGCACCATTGTTTACAAGTAAGCAACAAGCATTCAACAATTATACATTGAAACTTTTTATTTCAAAATGTAAAATATCACAGAAAATTATAAATATAAATTATATGTAAAATATCACAACATTGTATTTCCATTGTTTCTCCACAAGGGGTCAGTTTGACAACCGCCCAGTAGCTGTGAAGAGAATCCTCCCAGAGTGCTTCAGCTTTGCAGATCGAGAAGTCCAGTTGCTGAGGGAGTCGGACGAGCACCCAAATGTGATCCGCTACTTCTGCACTGAGAAGGACCGTCAGTTCCAGTATATCGCCATTGAGCTTTGTGCTGCCTCACTTCAGGAGGTAATAAATTGCTTTTTCAGAGTCTGTTAAAAGTTCAGTTAACTGTGTGTCATACAGCAAAACTCAAGTATCATGCTTATAGCAGCCAATGGTTAACTGGTGTCTCCATAATGGCGTCCACAGCATGCTAGTGTGCCATGGGATTTTTAAAAAATTGACAGTAATTTTTTTGTCGTTATTCATTGAGTACAAAAAAGTCCAGTAAAGGGCTTGTCATTCTAATATCAAGCTGTGCTTTACACATCTTCAGGCAATATGAAAATGAGATTCTGTTGTAATGACTGGATTACTATTACTTTTGTCTCTCTAGTATGTCGAGAGAAAGGATTTCAACCGTCATGGACTAGAGCCAGTTATGCTTCTTCAGCAGACCATGTCAGGACTGGCCCATCTGCACTCTCTCAACATAGGTATCCTCCCTGAATCCAATACCACTGTCTCATTTTCATTATTATTGGCTGTATTATTAAACAACATCTACACCACTAAAGCAACTGCTTCATACTTTCCCATCAGTCCACAGAGACCTTAAACCCCACAACATCCTGGTCTCCATGCCCAATGCCCACGGACGGGTCCGGGCCATGATCTCAGACTTTGGCCTGTGTAAGAAACTGGCAGTGGGCCGCCACAGTTTCAGTAGAAGGTCTGGGGTGCCGGGCACCGAGGGCTGGATCGCCCCTGAGGTTCTCAGTGAAGACTGCAAAGACAACCCGGTGAGTCAGTGGTAGAGTAGCAGCTCTCTCATGGTTGTAAGTATTGTTGGTTGTTAGAAGAAGAAGTTTTATAAAAAAAACTATAAAACAAGCTCTGGTTGACTAAATGGAATCTAAGAAGCTTTCACCCAAAGTTCTGACAGAAACACACCAAAATCTATTCTCGGGTTGAAATGTGGAACCGAAAAGAGGAAAAAAATCAGGGGGAAAAAGTACATTAAAAGTTTTAAGATATGTTCACAAAGGTAGCATAAAAGCATTATAGTATCTAAAGACATGACTCCAGAGAGTCTGTTTACTATCAAACAACCTGAAACAAAATAGTTGAACCTAGTGAACTAAATAAAACAACACGAGTACACTTAACTTGATCTCCACAAACACTGTTGGTGATAAATGTGTGTTTCATTTCCTGTTTCTGTCCTTTCCTTCTCTTGTTCCTTGTAGACCTGCGCTGTTGACATCTTCTCTGCTGGTTGCGTGTTCTACTACGTGGTGTCTCAGGGAAGCCATCCCTTTGGCAAGTCTCTGCAGAGGCAAGCAAACATCCTCCTGGGCACATACAGCCTTGACCATCTGCAAACTGACAAACATGGTGAGGACTAAAGTGTCTTTTGGAGACCACTTCCAGAGGTGTATGACAACAACAGTGATGTAGCTTGTGGCTGATGTGAAAGAGTACTGGCTGGTAGAGAGAGTAGTGTTTTGATTGTGTCATTTGTTTGGCAGAGCTGTGGAATTGTTATTTGAAAAATGATTTTCAGTACCACAGAAGTTCTTTTTTTTTTTGCTATGTTTACCATGCGATGATACCTTTTTAGACCTTTATACCATTGTGAAACCTTGCATGTCTGTGTAATTTACCAGGGGACATTGTAGCCAGAGATCTAATAGAGCAGATGTTGAGCTCGGAGCCACATACGAGGCCTTCAGCTGAGAGCGTTCTCAAACACCCTTTCTTCTGGAGCCTGGAGAAGGAGCTGCAGTTCTTTCAGGTCAGGTTTTGTTTTTGCTTCTCTGACAATTTCGATACTTATTGTACAGATTTTTTAGGCGTACCTGGATGTGGTTTATACCTCTGCTTACCCAAACCGCATCTAAGTGCATTGCAGACTACTAGAGCACTGTGGTATTATAAGACTAGTCTGTGCACGCACTCTCTGGAGCCTTTTAAATTCTGTAGATGTGTGTATTGGAGTGTATAAAGATTATTTGCCATACCTGCTTTAAGTGCTTTTAGGATATACAATAACTGCCCTCTTCCATTCACTAATTCCTCACAGGCTCATATGAACCAGAATTTCAGTCTTGACAATAAGATTGCAGGCATATTAGTTGAGATTCACAAGGTTTTCTTTTTTTTGCACAGGATGTGAGCGACAGAATAGAAAAGGAACCACTGGACGGACCAATCGTGAGACAGCTAGAGAGAGGAGGGAGAGCTGTTGTCAAGGGTGACTGGAGAGAGCATATAACCGTACCACTGCAAACAGGTATGAGACCAGCCAAAATGTACACATCATAAACAAGCTCATGGCCCCTGTTGTAAAACAGTCTTCCTGAGGGCTATAATATAACACATGAAATGCATGATGTGCTTTCATAGTTGCACTCAATGTTATATCCTGTCACCACAAAACATTGTGCTGAAGTAAGCCTGCTGTTTCCTGTCAGCATTGCCACCCACTGAACATCAACAGCTGCTCCCACATCTCTTTGGACTTTCAGTTTTTAGCATGTGAGATTATTATGTGGGTATACTATATAGAACATTAAAATAGCATAACATTTAAGTGTACTTACTAGGCTTTGTTAAAACTAGGTAATTGTTTTGTACTTTCTATATCATTTTGGCTGGACAGAAATATGCATACAGGTTCTTCTTAAATCTGTGTGTCTGCCTGATTTTGTTTAATAACTGTCATCACTGTGGGACTGGGAGCGCATGTACGAACCTTGCTTCCTCCCAGCACCCTTCCATGAATCAATGTAGAAGCACTGTTAAACATGCGTTTGCATAATGATACTTGCACTTGTCCTAATACTCATTAGACCTGTCAGTGTGAAGAAGAGCAAAGTAAGGAGTACAATTAAACTGGATCTCTTCAACAGCACCAGAGCAGGTGTCATTACACTGCTGTGGCTATCAATAGTACCCATACCGCTACTTCATAACATGTACCTGTAAGCCTTGCAACCAACTCCAGGAAACTGTGTGTATGCTGGTCTGAAGTCTGCGTGAATTGCACACACTCTTTTACAAATATCACTTTGTGTGGCATTTTGTGCTTATGCATCGTTAATATGTTTTTTGTAACATGGAATTTTTTTCCCCTTGTTGGATAATGATACGGCATTCATTCTGTGGTTGATTCATGGGTTTGTGTCTCTCTCTTTCTTTTGGCAGACCTGCGGAAATTTCGCTCTTACAAGGGTGGGTCAGTCAGAGACCTGCTGCGTGCAATGAGGAACAAGGTAGCGATGTCTTCTCGTGTTTTGTGTTTAAAAGACACTGAGCTGTGCTGTTAGACTTAACGCTCTACCTTCCTTCAACAGAAACACCATTACAGAGAGTTGCCTGCCGAGGTACAGGAGACTCTGGGCTCCATCCCTGATGACTTCGTCTCATACTTCACCTCCCGTTTCCCCCACCTGTTGATGCACACCTACCTGGCCATGCGGACCTGTGCGCCGGAGAGGCCATTCCTGCCTTACTACTCCACAGCAGTGCAGCTTGCAAAAACAGAGGCCCTGTACACATACTTTGGGCCACAAAGACAAAATGAGCCACACGCTCAACATCTGCCAACACACACATCATCATCTCCCCCCTCACAGCCACAGGAACATACAGAGTCTTCACAGCCGGTGGAGGTCCCTCACATAACACCCACTGAACCAGTGCCCTCTACATTGCCAGACAAGCCTGTTTCCTCACACCTGCCAGTTGAGACGGTGCAGCCAGCAGCACCAGCACAGTCCACAAAGACTGACAGCCAAACAATGAACCCCACACTCGCCTCAGAATCACCCACAGATCCTCTCAGGCAAAGAGAATCCAGTCAGCCTGAGATGCACTCGCTGCCAGATGCCCCTACACTGGACAATGGACCAGTGTGAACCGGACCAGAGTCGGGTGGACCCAGCACAGATGGGAGCATTGCCTTAAAGAGTGGACACCCAATGGGAATCAGTTGCTGCACCGTGAGCTGGTGAGGACCAGGCCTGCAGTGCCTGGGATCCACTGCCAGGTGCAGTGACTGTATCCATAGTTAAGTGCCTTCTGCTCACCCGGGTTAAAATGTCCCCCAACAGAACCGTCCACACGTCTGCCTGTGCCACTGAGGAAGTCCGATAAACCACAGGGTGTCATTGGACATTATCTTGTAGCTGGACTGAGCAAAAAGAGTTTTTGTATTTTATAACGGCATGTCCAAAAAAGTGTTTGTCTCAAAAATATCCGACTTCTATTGTGGGAAATGTGTCTGGATGTCGTTGAACACTTGAGTAGTTATATTGTGCAATGTTGTATTTCTCTGTGGGCCTGCTCACTGCACCGATACTGTGTGTATATTTTTGTAAAGACTGATTCAGAATTTGGATCATTGATGATGAATCATTTAATGTGGCCAATGTGCCTTTTTTTTAAATATCACTGTGCTATGTGGGTACAGATCTTTAAAATTGACTATGCTAAATGTGCTTGATTCCAGTTAATGCTGCTAGACTGCTTCTCTTTTGTCAATCAAGACTATTGTGCTGACTCGGTTAGAGTGGACTGTTCCAAAAGTTAGTTCAGGGTGGCATCTAAATACAGAAGGTAATTTTATTCTCATGTTATCATGTGGTCAAATATGAGTTTAGAGGTCAGGCTACAGAACTCTGATGTATAATAGCTTTTCAAGGGTGTCAAAGTGAAGTTAATGACTTGCACATTAAATTCTATTTTTTTTATACTATTTTGTTTCATTGTCATATCAATATAGGGATTGGGAAAATGTGAAATATTTAAGAACGGTCAGTGTCCAAGAGAAACTGTCTGCATCAGTTAACACTGCAGGATAAAACCAACTTTTTTAAAGTGAGTAAATGAAGCAAACTAAAAGGATAGTAAGGACGTCATATCAGGATGTAAACAAAGAAATCTAAATGCAACTGCAATTTAGCCAGAGAGTAACCACGGAAGATTATAATGTGAGGAAATATGATACAGATGAAAAAGGACATCCTCTTTATATGCATTTGCAATTACAGTGCGGTGTGTGTTATATGTGTGAACATGATTTGACTCAGAGATGGGAATCAGGAGACAGTAGTGGAGTGGAGTGGAGGTACCTGCCCATGAAACATTCTTGTCTTGTGTGTCATAAAAAAAAAATTCCACTTCTCTTTTCATACCGGAAGAAAGTGGTTCAGTGTTAAAGCATGGGTGTGGCTCAGCAATATTTTTGTGTACTGCTCACCTCAGACAGGTAATTGGTGCCTTTTTATCTCTTCACTTGTGTGGTAAAGCCCAGACTGATCTCCACAATGTGAAATATTCAGTTGCCAGACTCACTCAGGTCTGGCTTTCTGTGGACTTTCATTACTTTAAAACAGGAATACTTTACAGTAGCTTTGATATATATTTCACTTCTTCACATCTAATATTGGATGCGTGTCTGCCATCATTCTACAAATAATATGCAGAAATGCAAGCTCCTACCCTTTTTGTAACTTTAAAGCAAGCTCCTTTTTAAACATGCCTCCACTTCGAAAACTGCGTGTTTTTCCCACCGTGTTTTGAAGTGCTTTTATACGTAATTAAGGTGTTTTTTTATTAACAGAAGCTTAAAATAACCATAGGTACTGTTCCCTGCAGTGAGTCATATTTGGTGTTTCTCTTTTTCA
>JAOXYL010000045.1:11329125-11339140 GCA_028564955.1 Terapon puta
CTGTGGTATGTTCGGACTTGTATGTGTGGTTCATAGTTTGTGTCTGTGTGTCTGTGTGTCTGTGTGTCTGTGTGTGTCTGTGTGTGTGTGTGTGTGCGTGCATGTGTGCGCTGAGCCGAGCTGATATAAACAAAATGATCTTACCATCCTGCAGAAATATGAGACAGCAGATGACAAATTGTATCATAAAGAGGACAGTGTGTGTGTGTGTTTAGTGAGTGCAACCGTCTGTGTTTTGCACTTGAATGCTTGATAACCAGACAGATTGCTGAAGTGTCTGTCACTCATTGAATAAGTTATCTACAATCTAGGCCCCCATGCATGAGGCCACCAGGATGTGTGAGCAGTCCAGTGCCATTTTCCAGGATACTGTAGTGTTTATACTGTTTGTTGTGCTCTTTCACCACAAGATACATCTATCCAACCAGCAAGCTAAATCCAGATAAAACAAGAAGTGTGTCTTACTGCATACATTTGACTGCATATTTTTATCACAGTCAGTTATTAAATATTTAGCCTCTTTGACATTATTGCAATATTGTTCAGCTTCTCTGTAGCTTCAAGTCTGTGAATAGTGACATCCAGAGTGAAAAATGCTAAGAACGGCCCTCTACGCGCACAACCATGTGCATGCACACATGCTTGCATGTGTCTGTGTATGTGATAAATCAAATTCAGTGGGAAGACAGAACTGTGGAAGTGAAGTGTGAGTTCAGCTACTGTGCTCACTCTCAGGCTGAAGAGTGTTAGATTAACATCACACATCCCAACCCTCTCTCATTCACTGCTCTGATGGATTCAGCTCAGGCAATACAGCATCTGCAGATGTGTGTGTGTGTGTGTGTTCATGAAACTGTGATCTCTTCCATAATTCACTTTTAGCCACATCCCAAGTGAGTATCTGAAAGTGTGGTGTGTATGGCACATGCACACACACTGCACAGGTGTGAAGAGTGAAACAATGCTGTCTTTTAAAAACCCAAAACACTTCAGCTGTGTGTGTTTTTGTTTGTTTGAGTATATGCGTTGACAAGGGGAAGTTTATTATTGCCATTTTCAGTCCTTCAAATCAAATGCGAATAAAAGACTCATCAGGTTTGATCTGTTCCACAGAGGAAACTGGATCACACTGACAGCTCGTTAGTCATCCGGTCTTCTCACGGCTGCATGAACACAAAAGAGGCTCTTTGAAAACGAGCCCCAACCCCGACCCAAGGAGTTTGGCGAGAGCTTCACCCTGACGAGGGCCCTCCAACTTGGGACAGAAGGAAGACAACCTTCCCTTTGTCAGTGTGGGAGCGTGGGTAAAGCTGAACAGTCACAAACTGTTACCTCAGCTGTCACCATATCTGGATGTGAAGTTTTACTCCCTCATTTCCCACCCACAGCATCCACATCCTTTCATACCCAAAGGCTATCGGCTGCGTTGATGACGGCGGTTGTGGCGGGAATGATTAAACAGGATTTGCTGTTGATCCTCAGCCGTTCCAAACCTCCAACAAAGCCAGGTTTGCAGCACTTCAGAGAGTGGTGAGTCACTGAAGGATTGCCAGTGGTGTCGGAGATAAAGACGATGGAGGAGGCGCTGACTGACACAATGGAAAGTGCAAACACAGCGGACTTCTGGACGTCATGTCTCTTTGACATCTGTCTTTTTTCTCCCTGTGGTTTTTTCTTTGTTGGTGGTGGAGATTCTTTATTTTCCATGAATTCCCCCCTCTTGTCATCCTCTCATCCTTTCCTGCAAACCCCTCCGCTGTGAAAGAAAATCCCCAGCATTCCTCTGTGTAACCATTCCTGTCTTTTCTGCCCAGTAGGAAACTGCTGTCCAATCCATAAGTCATGATAACAACCGTCTTCCGCCTTCCCTCCTACACACACACACACACACACACACACACACACACACATTGCAGCAGAGGCAATGGAAAGCCTCCTCTTTGCTTGGAGCATGATGTCAGACGTCTGCTAGCTGACAGGTCTTGCCATGGGAAAAACACGCGTAAGTGTGTTTAAGTGTGTGCGCACATGCACCGCGGGGACCTTGCAGGCACATCAGCACACTCATCCTCATGCTCCACATGTGTGTAAGCACACACACCTCCACCACCGTAATTGAGCTGCATGCAGACCAAAGAAGGCCCAAACAAAAAAAAGGAGAAAAATCGCAGTGTGACATCATGATCATGAATAATTTTGCATCCCACTCCACAAATGGCACAAATGATTAAACATTTATTTTTATAATGCAGTTTAAAAATCCATCCATTCTTTTTGCGAGAACTCCAGTCCAATTTGGCTTCCCATCCTTTAGGCCGCTCCATGAAATGCCACTCTCTGCGTTATTGATTTGCCATTATGTTGTATGGGGGAGAAAATCCATGGCTCTCCCTTTAAATAACCATCACATGAGGACAAGAGAGATATATCACGGGGGAAACCATATCGAATTGGAACACATGGGACACACAGTGTAAGCAAAGCAATCTTCTCTGTGTGTCTTATGTCTGACAAAGACGAAGCTGGTGAATTATCTTAAGCTTTGCTGAATCAGGCTTTTCTAGGAACCCTGATCTGTGTGTATTGTTGTTGTGAAGGATTCCTCTTCACACGGAGGCTCCTCAAGGAAATCTGGAACAATCACTAAGCATGGTTTTGGTAATAGTCTACTTTCAAAGGGGAGCTAAATTCAGATTTAATCCTGAAAGTTCATTTTTGACCTTGGAAACAGTTTTTTTTATTCATAAGTCAGACACATATATTGTGATCGCACCGGTGGTAAACTTGAAAAGTTGAAAAGTGGTGACATTCAATAGATGTTTTCACAGAACTTAACTGACATTGTTTTAATGTGTAGTTAGGCCCCACTACATACTAAAATTTTGTTTAAAAATGTATTCTATTTTTTTTCCAGATCTATTAAAACAATACTGGTGTGCTCATATTTATATTGACAGAGTTATTGATTGCGGTAGTTGTTCAGCAGCTTCATACCAGCCGTGAAGAGACCTGTTACTAGTGTGGCTTCACTGTAAGAGATGGAGGGCATTTATAGTCCCTCCATATAAAAAAGCTATGCAGAAGTTGAGCCAAATTCAACAAGTCAATGAGAAAAAGAATACAGTCTTGCAATACAAGGGTGAGATTTAATCATATTTTATTGACACTGGAAAATAGCAAGGCCACAAAATGTCAAATTTGGATTCAAATATTGCTTCATCTGAATTTATGTAACTTCACCTTTTTCCTACCAGTGAGAAGACAGCTGCATCTTTGTTTGCAGAAATATGCTCCGTCGCTCACAGTAAGAGGCTGACAGTCCTGTATGCAAATGTGGAAGCAAACGTGTTCATGTGCAGAACTTTGTGCATGTGTGAGCAGAGCAACTAAGCCTATATATTGAAGTATTTTATCTGTATCTGTAAGTAGCATTACAGTAAAAAAAAAAAAAAAGTACCGCATAACTGACGCGCACACACGCTACAGCAGAGGAGGACAATACAGGACATGCAGCAGACAAAGGGCTGTCTGTGTTGCTGTGTTCAGGAAGAGGCCTGTTTCACTCTGATGTGGCGAGCTGCAGTACCTGTGACACACACCGAGTTCCTGCGTTGAGTGTATGATGTCTAGTACACGTGGCAGGGTAACGAGTGACACACACACACACACAGCCAGCTTTGCCTGTATGAGTCGTTGCATACTCACCATAGGCCATCGCTGCGGTAGAGAGAGTTGATTATGCAGTCATGTGGGTATTGTTGCTTATTATTTTCAATAATGTCGGGTGTTTTTATCCAAATGTGAATGCACAGAAGATACATGCGAGTTAGCAAGACAGTGAATTTCTTTTTGTATAGGGAGACTGAGAGAAAAAAAAAATGAAAAGATAGAATAAGAACAGGAGCTAGAAGACAATAGATAATATTGAGCTGCAGCTTCTTTGTTTTTATTGTGCTGTGGATGGCAGTTTCTGGCTGATTGTCACCTTTTTTTTCTTATTTTTGTCGAATAATGGCAGACGCTCCATGGCTTTTTTATCTCTAAAATTAATACAAATCTTAAATCCCTGTTGTGCTCTTTGCTCAAGTAAAGAGAGCTTGCTTTATCTCTCCTCCTCCTCTGAAGCTCCTTCTCTTTGCTCTCCATGCAGCCAATCAAAACCCCAAAGTGAATTATGATAAAAAAAAGAGAGAGAGAGAGAGAGAAGGAGCAGCAACGCCTGCGTGGGTGAATTTCCATATAGATAGACGTGCACATTAAACTTGTCTATCTGCAAGCTCACTGTCCATTCGTCCTCTTATTACATTTTGATGGAGAGATGGCTGCTTCGTCTACATTATCAACTTGCAACACCCCCTAAACTGCCCCCCCCCCTTCTCTCTCTTTGTCATGTTTCTATTTGCCCTGGACACTTGATTGGCTCTGAACCCGTGTTGACCCCATAAAGAGGAACCTGCGCCTGGTTTTCCTGCCACGTTTTGTTGTGTACATTCGTAATCTTGAGGTTGTTATTGCTCAATCCAACCTCCTCTTCCTCTTGTAAGAGCTACAGTTCATGATTCCTCACCAGTGAGGGGAGGGAAAAAAAGGGGAAGAAGGAGGAAGGAATAAAAAAAGAAAAAGAGAGAAAGACAGCTCCTCATCACGGTGCTTCCAGGCTTACATGTAAATTAAAACGCAATTAAAAACAGGCAAATAAGCTGTTCCCTGGAGATGGGGAAGGGAAGAGGGTGGGGAGGGGAGGAAAGCGAGGAAAGGGCTCTCAGGATAAGGGCCTGCGTCACTCATCATTAGCATGGCATTAGACTGGGGCGAGCTAAATCTGAACACTGGGTCACCGGCACATTTGTAGGAGTTGCGTCTGCCACGGCGAGGTCTCCGCGCCGTCCCGTGCTGAGGGAATCATTTCTGCCTTAGATCGCAGAAAAACACACACAATTATTCAGTGGATTATTCAGCCATTGTTCTCCGAGCCGCACCATTGTGTGCTTTACTATTGTGCCTCGTGTACAGGCTCGCTATTGTGATTTCCTGCACAAAGCTGCGGAGTATCTATCATTGATGGCAGAGAATAAATAATTTCAACATGCAGTAGCACTGTGCTGCATGCAAGAACAGCTGCGCTCTCGCTCAGCGGTCAAACATCCATGCTCTCCTCCTCGCAGCTCAATACGGTATCGACGAGTCGTGCATTCAGCCGCACTCTGCCAGAATTCCACCGCACCACCTCCTTCCTCCTCCCCTGGCCTCGGCCCTCACCCCTACCACCTCCCTGTAAGCCTGCCTCTCTGTGCACAGGCCCCCCTTCCTCCTCTTCCCTCTCTCCCAGGCTCCCTGCACTCCCCCCAACCTCCTGCTCAGGCTCCTGGGTATGAGGGGGATCAATGGGGGAAGCGTATGGTGGTGGTGGTGGTGGTGGAGGAGGAGGTGGGGGGGTGAACCCCACACGACGGCAGCCTTGCAGGCAAGCAGGCGGTAGGGCGCAGAGGGGAAGAGGAGGGAGGGGAGAGAGAGCCCACCCTGGCAGAGGAGCACCCCTCTCTGCAGACCTGTCGCCTTGGTGGCAACAATGGCCGTGACAATGACACTGGAGGAGGAATTTCCGCTGCACCCCCCCCTCCCCTTACCACACACACACACACACACACACACACACCGCCCCATCCTCATAGTGCATTAAAATCTGCAGAGCCAAGATGAATGGCTTCCTAATAGCTTTCATTTGTTACAATTATCATAATTAAACATATGTCAGGGGCAGACAAAGGAAACGGGAGATTTCTGTGTTAGCACCTGAAGCACGAGGGGATGCAAGGGTAGCTTTTGTTACAGTGTAATTAGCCTGAGCAGAATTGTATGTTGTAATCATACGAGATATTTACAGTGGCTCATTAAAAGAGCTTCTATTTCAGTTAGTGTGTGAGTCTCCCCCGCTTCTGTTTTCAGCCACAGCGTGAACCTTGATTCTTCTTCTTCTTTGCCATTTGTGTGCATGTTTCATCTGTATGTCCTCGCTACATCAGCCTCGTTTGATAGTGGAGCTTAATGACCGCCCGCTGAGCGCCGTGAGAATGGCTGTAGGGCCCTCTTAACATTTTTGTAATACCCCCACCTCCTCCTCTCCTCCCTTTCCTTGCATTCTGTCCCTTAAACCAATCAACTCTTTTCTTCCTCGTCGCTGTGGAGGAATGAATTGGATGCTTGGCCGTGGTTGACGCAGACATCTTTACCCCTCTTTCTTTCGTTTTTCTTTCTTTCTTTCTGTCTTTCTTTCTTGTCACCTTTTTGTCCTCCTCTTTCCACCACACCTTTTTTTCTTTCCCCACTGCATCGGATCCCTCTTTCCCAGCTCCCCCCTCCTCTTTTCCCCTCATCTCTCCATTCCCTCAGTTGGCACTCCTGGCACCGTGGGTGGCGGGTGCCAAGGAGGGGAGGCCTCCTGGCTTCCCCCATGAGCCACCATTTTGTGCATCGCTCCTTGAGTGAGCCAGCTGTGTGCCTGCAGACTATGTGTGTGTATATGTGTGAGAGAGAGAGAGGCAGAGAGGCAAAAAGAGGGCGATTGAAGACAGAAATTGGTGTTGCAACTAAGATTTTTTTCTAAAAAACGGGTCACAAGGCTGAGCTACCCGTGCTTTATGCTGAAACCGGACCAGGGATCAGGACTTAACCTGACCCTGACCCTCCTACAGGCGCACATTCACACCCACATAAATATAATCCACAACCACTCACATTCAGCTTGTTTCCAGAAATCACTCTCAAGTCTCTCAATCCCCCTTTCCAAACAGAAAAAGCAAAGACTTCTAAGGTTAAACTGGTTCCTGCTTTTACATATTACAAGAAATATACATTTCTCTTTCCTAAATGCAATAGATTGACACAAAGGAGAATAGCCTTGCTGTTGAAATAAAAATGGCGCCACAGGTTTGTTTGAAAAGAGTCCCTTCAAGCAGAAGATAAAAAACAGACTGCCTGACCCTGAGTTTATCCTCCCGGTTTAGATAACAGCTCATTTGACCTTGACAGGAGGCAGCAAGGACAAAATACACGTTTGAGGGTTTCTGCAAAACCACTAAAAAAATAAAAGTCTACAAACTAAATCCCACAAAGTATTAGACAGGGACACTTTATTAAAAATGTGTTTTCATTGATCAAATCCCCCCGCTGGGATAAATAAAGTATTCTGACGGTGGTTGTGAAGTGGGCTGCATGTCTGTGTGTGATGGTCATTGAGGGGCATTTTTACATCGTAAAGATCTGCGCAAAAAAACAGGAAGAAACGCACAAGAAGCGTCTGAGCGCTGTAAAATGCGGCATTGGGAAGTTTCCACCTTTATTTCTAGAAAAAATTACCTGCCCGACACCGACCGCTTTTCATCCGCACCTGGCTGAGAAAACACCCCATTTTCTTTTCTTTTTTTGTCTTCTGCTTTTTATTCGCCTGCGCACTTTGCTGTTCTGCTGCCGGTCATCGAAGCTCTCAGGGAAAAAATGATTTGATTTCCAGTCAGCGGCTTTTGTTTCGTTTTTTTCTTTTTATGTCTTTCTTTTTTTTATCAGCATCATGAGCATAAAAGTCACAGGTGAACAAGTGCGGAGCGGGCACCTGAACTCACCTGAGCACATTCCTCTGAAGATGAGATTACCGGCGTCGTGTCCTAAAGTGCTTTTAATGCTTTAGGTTGGGTGTGATCACTTGGATTATAAAATATTAGAAACCATTTTAAAAATGATCAAGCAATTAACAAAGGTGCTTCGGGCAGTGATATATCTAACACACACAGCTGCCCAGGAAACCAATTTAATGTAAAAAAGTTGTGTTTTTTTTTATTAAAGAGCGAACGAATGAGCGCAGATTCCTCAAAGCTTCACACTTGATGAGCCACCTGAGCGCAGCGGATGAACTAAATAAAACCACCGCCCTGCGCTCTGGATGGGTGTCAGGTGACTGAAGCTCACTCAGGTGAAGTTTTATTGATTTTTTTATTTTTTAGAGGTATTACTTAATTTATCTGTGTGCCACCGAGCTGCGATCAGATCGCGCCGGCGGGGCTGAGTCAGGAGGATTTTTCTAAATGATGATCCCCCTTCTTGACGCAGACTCCAGGCGTCATCCCCGTCAGCGCAAACACAAGATGAGACATAATTGGTATTTTGGGCACCTGGTAGGTAAACAGAGCTGACAGCGAGCACCTCCAACTCCAAACTCCCCCCCGGTGATCTCTGCGCCTGTGAAAATATGCGCATTTCGATTTGATAACATCTACCCAAAGACAAAATGCTCTTTGAGGAAACGGCAGCTTCTTGGTGCCATTTCATCAACAGCTCGTTTGTTTTGTCACAAACTTAAAATCTATCCTCTCTCTCTCTCACTCTCTCTCTCTCTCTGCTTCTCTCAGTCTCTCTCTCCTTTCATGCTGTTGCTAGGGGAGCAGGGCGTATGCGCTCCCTGGCCGCGGCTGAAGGGCACCGGGAAAAAACGGGAACGGGGCGAAAAAGGAGAGTTTTAATCGAGCGTGTGCGCCACCGACCGACTCCTAACCCCCTCCCGCGCCCATTTCAAGAGTGAAAGTCGGGAATTAATGAGCGCAAAGGGCGATATTTGGGCGCTTTTCGTCCATTGCCTTATATGGCAGGGCAGAGATATATCGTGCCTGTATTTAATAGGCTGGCCGCTGCCGCTCTGCTTGGAGGCTTCGTTTTAACCCTTGTGCTGCTGAATTATTTTTGGAGCGAGAGCAGCATCGAGTTCAGGCTCGTTTAATTCCCCCTTTGGCGAGGTGGGCGCGAACGAAATGCGCATTTTTTGGTGACAGCCAAGCGCGCAAATCGCACTTTGCGCACAGAAACGGGAATTTGACGCACAGGGGCGCGTTTGACTTCATGTTTCCAATTAAGTCCCCATAAATCCAGTGACTTAACGCCGGTGACATTTACAGGACAGGGTACATACTCGCCGGCGATGTGGTTAATGCGTTCGGTTTAAAGTTGTCAGGATGCAGATGGATGCGCTGAAGTCGGTATTTCAACCAATAACAGGCTGTAGCTGCGGTTTTCAGGGGGAACAAGCTGTGCGCTCTGGCAACGAACGGGTTCACCAAAAGAAAGTTGCCACAGGTAGACTGAAGCCTGCTCAGCAACCCCTCTCCAAATTAATGGCAGTTGAGCCCAGAGGACATGGCACTGCTTTGACGATCAGTGTGTGTTGTGTATATGACTCTGTGTGTGTGTGTGACCTATATTTGCAGGGTTGTGCTGTTGTAACAGATCGAACCGTGATCCTCCCTTCGCACATCTACAACCGCGCTGCATGAAGGGGGATCGGAAATAAAAGGGGAACTTGTCTTTCATCAGCGTGCCAGCCTCAGCTCCAGTGATAAAGACGCGTCGCTGACACAGTGCTGTCACTTTCAGGGCTAGAACACTTTCTTTGTTGGTGTGTTGTTACACAATCCTCCCGATAAAAAACAAATACGGTTTTGTCACTGATGTGTCTGTAGATTTGAGGTCAAAATTGGCCCTTTGAGTTCCCTCGGGTGCAATTCTGCTAAATTAAAATGGAGTTTTAACAGCTTTGTTTTTGTCCATTTTACTGCACCATATGTTTGCACCCATTGCACTATTAATTCACACCCACATATGAAATGCCCCTGTATAAATAAGTTGAAATTGATTCCCTCTTAAGTAATTTGCGTGAATAAATCGGTTGCTGGAGGGGGACTTGAGCAGCCACGCTATCGAAAGAAACCATTTAAACTTCACAAGCGGGGTTTTTGTGCTGCACGCTGTGACAGCGACGTAGTGATTTGATTTGAATTTCCAGACATCCCTCCTGCAGTCCAGTACGCTTGGGATAAACCCCAACCTCTGTGCAAGGTCTCTACGTCCCCCCTCCCCTCCTGACGTCATGCGCCGAGCTATTGCACGAAACGAGCTGCTCGCAGCCGCACCACTGTGGATATCTGCCTGCTCATAGCCAGGGCTGTGGAGTGTGCAAAGGAGAGAGAGAGAG
>JAOXYL010000045.1:11339240-11349690 GCA_028564955.1 Terapon puta
GAGAGAGAGAGAGAGAGAGAGAGGAGGAGGAGGAGGAGAAGTGGAGGGAATACAGTTGGATTTGGATACAACTGGAAAACTACCAAGCGCGCACAGCACGCACCGAGCGGAAGGTACATCGACGGGTGCGTAACTAACATTTCACCGACTCCCCGTCCCCCCGCGATCGGATTCAGGCGAGAATGGAGCTGCCTGCCGCCGGAGAGCACGTCTTTGCGGTGGAGGGCATCGAAAAGAAGCGCATCCGCAAGGTAACACAGAGAGAGAGAGCGTCGGGAGGGCATGTTTTGCAAAAGCGCTCCGGACGTTCAAATGTTTGCGTTTGACACAAACCTCTCCAATATAAATATGTTTTTTTTCTCCCTCTCCACCATCACAGGGCAAGATAGAGTACCTGGTCAAGTGGCGAGGCTGGTCTCCAAAGTAAGTCCCAGCGCAGCGTTTCCAAGCATGTAGGCTACTGCTGCAGGGAAACATCATTTTGCAACCAAACCAAGTGTTGTTTCTGCAAAACAAAATGCCTTTTCATCAAGGGCGTGCGCGCACAGCGTGTGTGTGTGCGAGTGAGTGTGTGTGTGTGTGTGTGTGTGTGTGTGTACTGGGAGAGCGCGGTCGGTACGTGTTTCAGTGTATCCGCGGATGCCTTCACTAATTTATGCGAGGGAAGGGGGTAGGCACAGCCATGTAATCCCGTTTTAATTATTTCTGCTCTGCCAGCGAATTTACGAGACAGTGGTGCTAAAATGGCCGACTGTATGTTGGTGCTGGCGAGCTGTGTGAAGCACATATACACACTGTTTTTGTGTGTGTATGTGACATTGTGTGTTGTCTTTTTTTCTTTTTTTTTTTTTTACTGCGCGTCCTCGCGTCTGATTCGCCGGAGCGGGAATGTGACTAAAAGCTGTCAGTCTCTGACATGTAAATGTTCCCTCAAAATCCGCAAAAACACAAACCAAAGGCCTCACCTGCCCATTCCACAGCTATGGTGGAGATGGGGGAATGTTTGTGTGTGTGTGTGTGTGTGTGTGTGTATATATATATATGTGTGTCTGTGTGTGTGTGTCAGTTAGAAAAAGGAAGCTCGCACGTGACAGCTCTCTGACAGTTGTTTGCTCTCCGCAGATACAACACATGGGAGCCGGAGGAGAACATCCTTGACCCGCGTCTCCTCGTCGCGTTTCAACACAGGTGAGGCACACACACACACACACACACACACACACACGCACACACACGCAGAGGGAGAGAGGGAGAGAGATGTGGACTTCGGTCGAGGCCGCTCAGCCTCCAGTGCAGCCATGACCATATATGGGCATGGGAGGAGGGGCGCTCCAGTAACTCTATCACCGATCCCCCCCTCACCCACCCTCGTCCTCCCTCCTCCTCCTTCTCCTCCTCCCCTTCCCCCCTTTACAGGACAGTCTCCTGGGGAAAAGGCTGGGGATGTGGTAGTGAGAATTCCTAAATCATGCTGATGGAGGGGTCGGACGCGCGGAAGCACGCATGGATGTGCGTTGCGGGACGCACATTGTAACAGCTTATCTCATTGCGTGATTTTTGCATCAGGAGTCAGGGGGGCTGAACGCATGCCATGACCCAGTTTCACAAAGAGGGCCGGCTGATGGAGCAGTTGGACCAGTGAAAATGGAAAAGCAGTGTTCCCCCAACTGGATCCATGTACAAATATTGTTATATAATCCTATTTCAAGCGGTTAATTGGCCATTTTAGCTGTAAAGCTGCAGCGAGACAGGTGCTTCAATTAGCAGCTGAGCAGGACACAAGCGCCACAGATTGTTATGGTTTCATGTGAGGTCTCCAAGCTGCTGCCTGGTGGGAATGTCATCACCACCAGTATCTGCAAACAGGGTGATTTCATCCTCTGTTTCCACTGTTGAGAGAAAACGGTTCAACAATGCAAGTGTTGACACGTTGCAGGAAAATACTACTTTTATTAAGCTATTTTTTGTTTTGCAAACAGAAGATTTGACCTTGGATGTATAAATCGTCAACCTGCGTTCAAAAGGCTCAATAAAGGCCTGTAAAATAACCATAAACACATCAATGTCAGCATCAGAGCCCAAAATGTTAATGAAAACAAATGCTGCTGTTATTGGAGGCCCGTGGTGGCTGCACGGCAGCATCTCGTCTGGGCTGTCGGACCTGTGAGGCCTGCGAGAATCATTTGCTCTCTGTAGGCCGCCGGGCCGCTCGCGGGACTGGGCGAAGACGTGATGGCTGGGGAAAGGAATTCACATTTCTGAAAAGGCTAATTGACACGCAGAGCTCTCCAGCATTTCCAGTGTACCACTCTCATATTCCCCCCACAGTCTGTCTGTCTGCCTGCCTGCCTGCCTGCCTGCCTGCCTGTATGGCTGGCTGGCTGGCTGGCTGGCTGTGTGTGTGTGTGTGTGTGTGCCTGGCTCTGTACTGATGGTCATGGAGTGCTGCCTCTGCACTGTGTGTGTGGATTCCTCTCCACTCCCAGAGGATGGGGGAGGGGATCCGACAAGGGAGGCTGTAATTGCCAAATCTTCTGTGAATAGGGGTCACCCCGTTGGACGCAGTTTGAAATCGCACACATTAAAGCATTAGAATGTGAACTGTTTATTGTGGCAATTCTCTGGCTGCTTGGTAGTTTGAACATCTGTAGCGAGAGGCCAACAATAGGCTGGGTTTAACACATGCCTGGTGAAGGCCATGTGCGCGCGGCCTTCACCCGCCGCTGGTTATTTATGAGCCGATGATGAGTCAAGGTTTATATCAGGGAGCAATATTTCACAGACAGCCCAATGCTCGGTCTTGTCACTACAACTACAAAAGCATGTCTCTCTCTCTCCTCCCTCAATAAAAACCAAGAGATGTTTGTTATTAGTCTGATATTTATCGCCCTACATTTCCAGAGTGTTGCAACATGTTTTGTGTGTTTGTGTGTTTTCGACAGCAGCGTTCATCCCAGAAGTACTCCACAATGTTGTATTTATCCCATATCACCCCTACCTCATGACCCTAATTAGAGACTGAATGTAAGAAGAGGAAGGGCGTGCTGAAAGAGGGAGGATGTTTGAAAGACAGGGAGAGACTCTCCCTGCTGTAGCCTTAATTGAATTTCTCCAGGATAATGAGAATATGGAATGGGCCGATTACCATGGAGAGCTATGCAAATAAGGACCATAATGCTTTGCAGCAGGTCACATGTGGGCATTCATTAGTCCTCCAAATCAAAATTCCACATTTGACCTTGAATAGGTAGAAGGAAATGAACGAATGCAACCAAATGTCAAACCTGTAATTTTCTGTGTGGCATAATTAGTTTTTTTTTTAATGTGAAACATTGAAACACTGTCTGTCAAGTGAGATGTTGCGTTGAGTGGAAGGTAAATATGGTGCAAGAAAATGTAATTTACCTTTTGTTTTCACAGAGAGAGGCAGGAGCAGCTGATGGGGTATCGTAAAAGGGGGCCGAAACCAAAACATCTCTTGCTTCAGGTAATCATCCTCTTCATCATCTACAAGGCTTCGCAGAAATAATAGCTTCTGAAAGCCGCTCTGTAAGTTTTACTTTGAAAGGGTCCTGTCAGGTGTTTTAAAGCCACAGTCGTTATGGTTGAGGTTATTTATAGACTTCTTTGAGGGACATGAAGTGAAAGGCAAAGGGAGGACGGGGGTTCTACAGCTGGAGTTCACTCATCATGAAACCGTGCTTGTTGCCCGAGGTTACGTAAGCGTTGCTTGGGTGCTCTCGCTATATCTGCATGTTCATTATTTTGTTATGCTAAATAGATTTATATGCAAAACACAGTTAAAAGAGACATTATTATTGTGGGCTCTTTTTGGACCGAATTAATTTGTGTCAGGAGGATTTTTTTTCCTTTCATTTCCCCATTTGCAGATGTCTCCCAAGACAAAAATAGACGGCTGAAAGTAGAACACTTTTACTGATCTTAGCTCAGGCCTGGACAGGGCTGCATTCGGAGCCAAATGTGATTATATATTCTGAGAGACTTGGAGCTGATTGCTATGCAGTGTCACTCCTTAAGAGGCATACCACTCTGCCAGAGTCACACGTGGCCGGCAATCAGGGATAAAGCGTGACATGTCTGGTGGCACTTCTCTGACCCGAGGTCACAGCCAAAGCGTCTTGAGCGTTCCGCTGCAGTGCCCTTCTGACGGCCCGAGGGGTCAGCCTGTACGGGGACTGGGGGGGAACAAGATGGCGGGGATGTCATAAGCTGAGTGCTGATTGGATAGTTTATTTTGATTTCTGATAGGCTTCAGTGACCTGTAAAGGTTTGCATATTTTAGCTGTACCACATTTATTGGTAACAGTTTACAGTCATATAATAGCTCTTGTGGCTCTGGAGGATCTTTGTCTTAGAAAATAGCCTGTGTAACTTTGAATTTTAACTACACTTTCCAGTTTACATCTGTCTTTTGTGAGCTCCCTAACTTTAGGGAAGTGTACTCCTAAATTGCCCTTTAGGCACTACCACTTTGACTTTGCTTTTATTTGCATTAAAGGATTACTCTCTTTATTTTACTTATCATATTCTTCAGTTGATAGCAAGGTTCAGATAAAAGAACAAACAAACAGATTAAATGTTAAACTTGGTGTCTTGCCTGTTTCCTCAAGGTACCCTCATTTGCCAGAAGATCCTGCATTCCTGCAGGTTTCGAGGAATCATCTCAGGATGCAGAGGGTAGCCTCAAGTCCGATCCCGTCCATGTCCAGCGTCCCCAGCCTCAGCAGTACCAGCTGAACAGCAAGAAACACCACCAGTACCAGCCCAGCTGCCAGGAGATCCCTGCTGACCAGCTAACCAACGGCAAGAAGAAGTTCATCTACCAGCTTAACAGCAAGAAGCATCACCACTATGAACCCGACCCGAGCATGTACGATGCACAGGCTTCCAGGCTCAAAGAGGTGGTCAAAGTTCAGGAACCGGCCAGTAAACCCACAAATCCCGGCTGGAACTTACCACTAGCCCTGCAGCAGAAATGGGTTCGCAACAAAGACACAGGCTGCTTGAGTAAAGTGAAAGAGTTGGCAGTGGAGGTGAGGAAGCCAGCTGTTAAAGAGGCTGAGAGCGAACATGCTCTTAAACCCAATCCTAAGGAGGCAACGTTACCCAGCGCTATCAGCAGCAAAATGAAGATAATCAAGAACAAAAACAAGAATGGACGTATTGTTATTGTCATGAGCAAATATATGGACAGCAACAAGGTTCACGGAGCTAAGTGTAAACATGGGGAGTCCTCAAGCTCAGAGAAACCCCAAAATGCCAAACCATCGGAGAACAATCCAGCGCACACAACCAAAATGGTGGAGTACCCAGAGAACGGTATCCCCAAAGAGATCTGTAATGGTAGCTCCCTCCCTGCTGCAGAGCATCCTATAAAGTGCTCCCCAAAGGACAGACATTTCTCCAAACCTTCGCCGAGTACAGCAGAGGAATACAACACCGAAGTGGCTCGCGGTCAGGCTGATTTACCGGATGATCTGCCCCTTCAGCTGACCGCCAGTTCACCCCTGACATCCTGGGCTGACACCAACATCCCGACCCCCACAGCCGTCGACCAGATCAGGATCCCATCTTTTCCCAGCGACCGTAAACGGAAGCTATCGGATCCCGTGGACGACAGGAATGTTTCTAAAGCCTTTCTTACATCTAGAAGTTTCAGCGTCCCCAGCACGGTCGTCACCCCACCTCAGGACAAACCCATGGACCTCCACTGTAGTGGCCCACGCCACAGCAGCACTTGTACGTACGAGGTTTTGGACTCTGGCAGCCAAGAGGAGCCGATGGATCTGAGCTGCCCAAAGACTAAGAAGCAGGTTGAGCCGGAAATGGAGCCGGAAATGGAGCCGGAAGCACAGCTGGAGCCGGACCCTGAGCCTGCTGTCAAAAACGCACCTCCTGTGATAGAGGACGTAGAGAAAGCCACAGAGAAATCTAAAGAAGCACCTGCTAAAAAAATATCCCCTTTTATGGGAAATATCATTATCACTGATATCACCACAAACAGTCTCACCGTCACCTTCAAGGAATATGTCTCTTTCTAAGAAATTTGTAAAAAATGGGACTTCCGGCGATCGATTAGATGATCCTGTTAATATGTGCATATGTAAAAACACCAGAATTTTGTATATGTGGAAATTTATAATTTATCATTCAAATTCAATATGTTTCTTACAATGTTTTATACTGTAACTCCTCTGTGACGTTGTAGCCAAGAAAGTGCCCTCGAGGATTTGAGCGAATGCATTCAGGTGGATGTATTCCACAAAAAAAAAAAATCTGTTTATTTGTCATATGAAGCTTAATGGGATAATTTTGCTGTCGTTTCATAACTGTACCAAACTTATAACCTGAGATGTATGAAGGTTTATACATATTTTGTATTAATAATATCACTTATTTTGGTCCTGATAGAAGGTAGAGAGGATGTTGTTGAGTATATGGTGATCGAAGATCAAATTGAAAGCACTTAATTGCATTTTCATATGTTGTTTTATTCATAATGAGTGGAGAAACAGCTGGTTTCTTCTTTCACTGACTTTTACTCCAGATAGGTACCCTCAGACCAAGCAGGCATATTTTGCCACATTTTTGCTTGTGACTTGTTGAAAAAGTTATGATTATCCATGACATGCAAATGTAAGAGTCAGGCATGTCTGCATACAATGTAAAGACGGCTCAGCTGTTTCATCAACCATTATGTCTCTTTTTTTGGCAGGTTTTTTATCTTTCTCCATTGAGAGGCAACAAATAGTGAATACGCCGTTGCAACCCAATCTACTATAATGCACATTTCACCTTCAAACATTTATGGAAAAACATTTGACATGTACTTTCCCAAGGGTCGGTTGCCGTTAAGGAAATGAGGTCATTTATCAAACATGCGACTTCCCGTTAAAACGACATATTGATTCTTACCATAACTAGGTTGTGATTTATTACCTTATTGTTGACCTCACATAATTGCTGGAGTTACTTTAAAAACATACATGCTAATCATGTAAGGAGTCTCCTAATGTCCCACAGATTAGCAATATTCATCTCATTTTGCTATTGAGGCTCATTATATGATCTAAAGGACACGTTTACTACTGTTTGCTCTAAAAAAAAAAGCTGCCATGGTCATTAATGAGTATTTTAGACAGACTACATGTGAGGCTTTTGTATACTGTTACATGCGGTCCAATGAGTGCAAGCTGTTTTGATTATGCTGCTGAAAATTCAAATGTCAATGCTGTTGGATGTAATTGAGTCTAAATTGCCTTCCATGCACATTTAATGCAAAACCAGTGAGAATGCTAAAATGCTATAACAATAAAAATGAAGAGCGCATATTTATTGACGTTTAATTTGTTGTTCAGAAACAATTACGAGATGCTGTCTGCATCAGAAGCTGCGAGCGATTCCATCGAACAGTTTGTCCTTTTTGAAGGATATTTTTAGTCTGTTTGCTCCCTTTTGTTCTGTATCTTTTGCTTTGCTTTGTTCATTCTTTCTTGCACTTGGTTCAAACTCAAAACGATTTTTATAAAGTATGTTCTGCCACGGGTTGGTTGACTTATTGCCATTGTCACAGCTTGGATGGTATGTCTCACAATAAAGAAGGAGAAGTGACCTCTGACACGTGTTGAGTTGATATTTGATGGGTGCAAACTGGACATGTTGCGTGTTGATATATTGACCTTGTTTTTTCTTAATTTTACCAGCAAATGTTTCAGTTTTGTTTTTTGTTTGTTTTTTTCTAGTGTTCCAGTGAAAGATTTATGTATCATTGTTCATGTCCTGCAGTTGTTCTGAAGCCTTTCTGCTCACACAGAGAATGAAGGGAACATTAAACACTAGAAACACTAACTCGGTTGTGAACCGTGAATAGAAAAACAGATCGAGTTGCATAATCACAAACGATCCTGCACAAAGGGCCCTCTGTATTGCATAACTGCACCGGCCACTTGTGTTATTAAAACTTTACCCATGCATTATTTTTCTATTGTAGCTCGACCCCAAGCAGGAATGTAAACACACAACACGACTGGAGGAGGGCAGCGGAGGCCATTATGTAATTCTTTGATTATATCAAGAAGAAAGGCTTCATAGAGGTTATGTAGCCACCGCATGAGTGTGTGTGGAGTTCAGAACAATGTACCAGGGAAGGGCGTCAATTATGGCATTTTAATATAATGTGTCTGCACCAGCCTTCGTGGCCTCTCCAGAGCGCTGGGCAAGTCGTTATAAACGGCTGTGCTTTGTCATAAAAAAACGCGTGAGTCACCATGACACAGCAACTCTCCTTGAAATTAAACACTGAAAAGACACATACACACGACACTTTAGATACACGTCCGTGTGCAACTCAGCTGTTATGAATAGGGTTTAAATGTTGACCTTTGGTGACACGGCCGAGCGCTGTGGGCCTCTCTCAGTCTCCGGGAGGATCATTAAAAGGCCGCGGGACTCTGATCTGGCAGAAAATGTTGTGCTGTTACACTGGAATCCCAAGCTGGTAGAAAGATGAACTGTTGAATGTTTTGAATGGGGGAAAGGCCCAGGAATGTGTGTGTGCATGTTTGCGGTGCCTTCTTTAGTTTTAGTTATGGGAGTTGTCAGTCAAAGAATGCCGGCAGAGACACAGAGAAACCTTTAAGAGTGAAAGAAGGAAAGAAACACAGAACATCTGCCTGTCGAAAAGCGTCGATGCGGGGCTGCTTCGGGGTCGTCAGATGAAATAAATAATCAGCTCTCTGTTTTCTTCCTTCTAGTTGAGTCTAAGGGATTTTAGGTAAATGAAAGAAACATTTTTTATAAAAGAATAGACATTTAGCCTGAAGATGATTTAGTTGTCAGTTAAAGGTAATTTCTCCCTGAAGGTTTCTGGATTAGAAGTTCAGTAAAATCAACATTAAAATCAGAGAGAATCGTTTTCTTTCTTATCTTAAAGGCCAACAAAGGGTGGAACTTTTAAGGCCACACCTTCACAGATCTGTCACCTGTCTGGATCTCAGGCATCAGACAGATGTGTCACTCGGCAGCAATCTCACAGGAGTTCACTCGACTCTATCCTTTGACTTCCAAACTCATTTTTCACCCTGGAGAACAGACTTGAAAACTATTTCCTTCCTCGCCTCTCTCCTTCTCTGGGAGCTCCTGCTGGAGGAGGAAAAATGTGAAAAATGAAAAGTCAGTTAACTGCAAATTCAAACCTCGCAGACAATGTCCACTTTTAAAAAATCGGAACAAAGAAAAAAAGGGTGGTTTTCGTTGTCACTCGGGCCCCTGGAGTGTGATACAGAAAGAACTTATGACAGCAGTCAACAGCTCCAAACAGGCCTGCAGGGAGACTGACTCTCTCAAACTGGCAGCCAAAGACACGCACTCACTCCCAGAGGTGAGACTTTTGTGATGTTTGCCGATGTGACCCGAAATTTGAAAGCACCACGATCTGCCGTCTGCAGGCCGCGCGCCACAGTCTGTATGAAGGTTATCTCTATAGGCCTTTCATGGCTTTGCACCAACTATGTGAGTCAGTCGTAGGAAACTGAAACATCGTTGAGCGGGAGGAGGAGGAGGAGGAGGGGGGCATATTTATAGACCAAGTGTGATGTTTCACATTCCCCCTTTATCATCATACCCACCAGCAGCCTGCACTGCCTCGGTTTCATCTCTACACACAGGATCTTGTCAGCAGCGGGATCGTTTGGCCAATTTAAAGCCCTGTGTGTGTGTCTGTGTGTGTGTGTGTGTGTGTGTGTGCGTGTGTGTGTGTGTGACCCGGCGGAGGCCTGCTGCTCAATTAAATAGTTCTCAATAGAAAGGTAATATTTTAAGAAAACACCAAGGTGGAGGCTCCTGTTAATTATGAGGCTCCTCTGCTGGGTTTCCCCCCTCAAATAATGGACCTCGGTGGTGCTTTCAATTTCTATGAAGAAAAAGCTGTTAAACGCAAATAGATGTAACCTAAAAACCAAAAATAGTTATAGTGAGAGAAACGAGATCTGGTGCTGCGGTGGGCCGTGTCAGGGCTGCTGTAAAGGATGTTTTCTAATTCAAAGCATGCGCTCAAATATGGCACAGCTGTGGGTCGGAGCCGCGCGGCTTCACAGTTTGTCTCTTGAGGTTTTTTTTTTTTGTTCTTTCTTTCTTTCTGTTTTTTTTTTTTCTGTCTGAGCCACCTTCAGCAGAAAATGTCGCCCGGTAAGTAGGACAGCGAGCGAGCGAGCGAGCTGTGCGCAGCAGTTGCCCAGAAACCAGAGAGCCAATAATGTTCTCACAGAGCACGGCACTGTTTATTCATGTGCGCCTGTCGCCATTGCGGCTCCTTCAGACTCACTTTTCATCGACTCGCAGCCAAATATGGAGAACCGCAGCGGTCCGCGCGAGGCTGCCTGCTCTCCGCGCGCACCAGCCGCCTCTCTCTCTCTCTCTCTCTCTCTCTCTC
>JAOXYL010000045.1:11349790-11367249 GCA_028564955.1 Terapon puta
CTCTCTCTCTCTCTCTCTCTCTCTCTCTCAGAGCTATGGCCATGATAGCACCGACAGGAAATGTCGGTCTACAGGCTATGACTATCAAAATGGTGGTTCATATTTCGACGGCAGCCACAACGCATCTTTTGTCCGCGGCGCGCCCGCCTTTGTCTGCTCCGCTGCGAGGAAAATTTCAACAGACAGAAAGCGGCGAAACGTCTCGTCCACATCTTTGACACGAGAGAGCGCGAAGAGGCTGCTGCGGAGGGCAGACCGCCCGCCCCTGCTGCCGTCTCCTCCGACACATCTGCAGCAAACGATCCCACATCCGATGAGCCCCACAAATAATTGAGATGAATTAAAATCCGGCCATTTCAGGGGAATGCTGAGCTCGTGCTTTATTCGACATAAAGAGCGCAGATCGGGAGGAAGAAATTGAGAAATATATTTGCAGAAGATAGATTTTTTCCCCCAATAATTCAAAGAACTGGTGTAAAATAACTGAGGGTTCCCATCATCACGTCCCCTTTGGGTCGGGGTCCCTCCTGCGAAAGGTGCGACTTCTTTAAAAATCACCACAGCAGCCAAATAATTTGCTGCCTGTAAACGGAAATTTAGTTTTCGTCACAGCACCAACAAACGCTGGTGGTTAATTGATGCATCTATTGAATAAAGTCGCCACAAAACAGGCCCCTGTGTCCTTTTTAAAGAGACAGAGAAGAGGAAGTGTCAACGTCTGAAAATGAACGTCACGTATTCCCAACATTGCGCACACGCTCTGATGATTTCTGAGCATTTTCAAATAGTTAAATTCATGTTCAAGCCTGCATTTATTTGAGCTCCAGTTCAGCCCCGGATGATGACCTGCAGGTGTGAAGACTGTCACATTAAGACTCACTCACTGTCTCTTGGCAACGAGTAAGATTTGGGCCTCATTTGTCATCGTTTTATTTTGCATTTACCCCTTCAAAATGAAAACTTGACGAACAGATAAAATTGCACTTGTGGCCTAAAGAAAATGGTGAGCAGGGAAGTCACAGCTCCGCACTCTTCACGTGTTTGTCATTGATTCGTGTTAAGGTATTAAAATTGCCATTAATTGTTATCATGATCACCACTACTGCTGTTCAATGTATTCTTACTGAGCTGGAGAAAAAAATCCAAACAAACAAAAAAACTAATAATAAAAATAAAAATAATAATAATAATAATAATAATAATAATAATAATAATCATGTTAGATTTCTGTTTGCAGAAATACAAACATGTTATATTCAACTAAATTTTGATAGCTTCGTTTTAATTGTGGAGTAAGAAACTGTCAGAAACAAAGATATAAAAACATTAAAATGAGCTGTAAATAATAATTGCACATTTTCCAAACTCTGTTAATAAAATCCCAATAGCTGAAGGTTGAAAACTGGCCACATCTCATATGCCCCCATAATTTTATTTATACAAGAGGAAGGAGGAGAGAAGAGGGAGATTAAATTAAATGAGATCATTCTGTCTTAATCTGTCTGTAGATATACAAAATGTCCGTCTATTTATTGTACAAATCCAATTTGCTCTCAGTATTTTTCCAGACTGTTTTGCATTTAGTCAGAGACACACTTCAGCAGGTTCAAAAATGGATTTTAATTTTTAAAAATCAGGCTCTGCTGGTTGAAGTCCAGCAAACCAAATAAAGTTCAACCTCTGCCTCGCCGTCATTTAGCCTCTCAGATGAAATATTGCTGAGAATATTCTGCCTGTTTTTCAGTGGTCGATATCAGAGCTGTCATTTTGGATAATTTTTTATACATATATACTGTCATCTGTTTTTTTTCCCTATAAAAATCTCACAGTCAAAACAGACCGACGTCCCTTTAATGCTTACACGCAGTAAATTGAACCAAAATGTAGACCGCCTCTGGACTGATCATGAAAAACCTACCGATTTAAAACATTTATTTTTATTTTTATTCGCACTAAATTCTGTTTACGATGAAATCTTTGGTCTCCAAACACTCAATTATGTGCAAAGAAATTCCGATGCGCCAAAGTCCAATTACGCACTGTCCTTTCCTCCTGATGTCCAGCACCGTGAGCCTGAAGCGACTGAAACTGTAATTAAGACTGTGCGGTCGCAGATTGAGTTGACCAAATTATTCCAAATAATCAATTATGCACCTATGAACTACGGAAAAAAATAAAAAGTGTCTGAAGGGAGAGATTTCAGCTCAGTCGGGACAGATATGTGACATTTATGTTCCCACTTGGTTACATTTTTGATGTGATTTCTATTTGTGAGAGTCCTTTTTATTCATCTTAGTTTAAATTCGTTGGATTATTCATAATTTTACATATCTGGATAAAATCATAACATACATGTGTTTTCAGATGTTTTGTGTAAATATGTTGTGCGTGAGGGTGCAACCTTTTTATTAACCAGCCATGCTCTGCTCTTACTGAATTCATCTCTCTCTCTCTGTCTCTCTCTCTCTTTCTCTCCCTCTTTTTTAATGCTTATAAAATCAAATATTTTTTTCCTTTGCTTCCGACACTGTGGACCCCCCGGGGCCCTCAGGGGGGGTTGGTGGCTCCGCTCCGGGAGCCCCCTGACTTTGCTTCGTCCCCTCTGTGCCAGACATTCCTGTACAGCAGCCAGAGCAGCGGGGCTCCTCCCCTCCGCGCGCAGACCCGGAGCACGTAGCAACAACTGAGCCAATGTGCTCCGCCGCGATCCGTCCTACCGACCGCGGTGCCTGGCAACAGAAAAAGACGTGATGACGTCCTCCCCAGATTGCGTATTATGGGATGTGCGGAATTAAACAACCCGAAGAGGACGCGGGGAAGCCAAAAATAATAAAAGCGACAGAAATAAACGCGGTGCATGGTGAACCATGGAGCTCTCGGCTGTCGGCGAGAGCGTCTTCGCAGCCGAGTCCATCATTAAACGGCGGATCAGACGGGTATTCGCCTTTCTCTCCCCGCAGGCTGCGTTTCCACACCTATTACGCAACCATTTGTTTGTGCAGCGCCCACAGGCAGCCCTCTGATAACCTGAACCTCTCGTGGATGTGTCCTCTCTCTTTTTTTTTTCTCTTCCCGCAGGGTCGCTGGGAATATCTCGTGAAATGGAAGGGCTGGTCTCAGAAGTGAGTATAATAGCTGAGGCGGTGAAGGACAGCGCTCCATCCTGGCCGCCCGCACAACTGCAGCAGCTCGGCGCTCTGTCGTTACGCAGCCCGTGTGTGTGTGTGTGTGTGCGCGTGTGTGTTTTTATTAATCATATCATCATCTGTGTGTGTGTGTGTGTGTGTTGGTGTGTGGTTTCGGGCCGGTTGCCGCGCGTCCGGCGGCGTGTGCACACCGGGCCCGATCGGCTCGCACATGGTCTGCTCTCCAAGCCCGCTGGGATGTATTAAAGTCCACACTAGCTTTAGCAATGGCTGGGTTTCACCATGCGTCACTGCCCGCTACGTAGTCTGTAATTGCAGTTCACGCGGGGAGATATATTAAAAAAAAAAGTCACTGACAGTCACTGCTCGGTAACGAACACCTTTTCCTTCCTTCCTCCCCTCCTTCCTCCTTCCTTCCTTCCTTCCTCCCCCCTCCTCTCCCTCGCCACACTACAGGTACAGCACTTGGGAGCCGGAGGAGAACATTTTGGATGCCCGTCTGTTCGCAGCCTTCGAGGAGAGGTGAGGCTCCGACAGTAGGCCGCGAGGCGCGAGGCGAGGTGGCACCGCCCCCCCTACAAAAAAACACTTCTTAAAAATAAAGACATCCACCTTCGATCTGAAAGTTTTGATCTCAGTATCGTCAAAAGAAAGGGCCCGCGCGCGTCACCGGAGCGGAGGTGATTCGGTCCCCACCCCCACCAAAGGTCGGATTAGTTGCGTTGCTCGTTTCAGTCCACAAACAGACAATCTGCTTTATTCGGACACATTTGACTTTATAATTAAAGATATCCCTACTAAAAACTGCCCAGAAACCCGTGAACACGCCCCCTCATTCGGCGTGAGTTTGGCCTTTACTTTTGAGAAGTAGATATTTTCGATTAAAAAGTAATAAAAATATTCGCAAATCTGTTGTGTTAAACTTTTATTTATTTTTCTTATGATTACTCTTCTTCAGGGAGCGCGAAAGGGAGCTGTTCGGGCCGAAGAAGAGGGGACCCAAACCCGAGACATTTCTCCTGAAGGTGGGTGAATCTTTTCGTTTCGTCTCGTCCTCTCTGGTGCGCTTACAGGCGAGGGGGGATTTTCCATGATGGGAAAAATAAGAGCATGTTAATAATGAAACTGCCGAGCTGTGATTCAGAGACGCACACAGGCTGGTGGAGTGACTGTCTCCCATTTATCCACTGATGCCCATGAAAGTTTAGTTCAGAGCTCATGGGCAGCATTTGAAGAAACCTTTATGTTCCATGTGTCTGACAGAAATTCCTTTAAAAAACAAAAACAGCTCCAGGGCGCGGCCTCAGACAGATCTCCAGCTGCTTCTCTTAAACCTTTAAATTTCCTCAGGAGACTTTGCATTTCCATTTCTGGGAAGCCTCCTCTCATGAACGTTATTTGCTCTGTCCTCAGGCCAAAGCCAAAGCCAAAGAAAAGACCTATGAATTTAGAGGCGAGGCCCCCAGGGGGATCCAGGTCTCCTACCCCATCCCGGAGCCTGTCATAACACCGAGGGCCCGGGAGGGTTTACGCACGGTGGTTCCCACCATCTTCCCACCGAGCGCGGTCAACAGAGGGGAGAGCGTCCACGTCCGACCCCCGGAGCCGGAGAGGAGGCCCAGACCGACCCCGCCAGCTGCCCTGACCGTCCAGGAGTCCGCCCGGCTCCCCAAAAAGAGAGGGCGCAAACCGAAGCTGCATTTGCATTTTGACAGGGATGACGGCGGCGGACCCGCGGAGCCGGACGCCAAGAGGAGCAGGTTCCTGGAGGAGCCGGCGACCCACGGCTTGTCCAAAATGTCCCGGCGCCTGCACCACCACGGAGAGACGTCGGACCACAGCCTCCTCCAGCTCACCAAGAGGTTCCAGGAGGAGACCACGATCACGCCCAAGTCCAGCAGCGAGCAGAGGCTGTCCTACGGCTGCGCCTTCAATCCAGATGTGCGCAGAGGCGACCAGGGGGGCCACAGGACTAGTTGTGCGAGCAGGCCGCCTGTTCCTCAGGGCAGGCTGCCGATGAGGCTCTCCGAGGAGCACCGGAGACACCAGATGAAGGACTGCTGTCCGCCCCGGGAACACCCCGCCGTCGTCCCCACACAGTCCGGGTCCGGCCGCGACTCGCCCACGGGCCCGTCCTGGACCCCGTGTTTCACCTGCGTGGACACCGTGACCGTGACAGACGTCACCATGAACTTCTTGACAGTGACCATCAGAGAGAGCAGCACGGACAAAGGCTTTTTCAGAGAGAAGAGATGAGTATGTGCTCGGGACGATGGAGGATAATATATGCGTAAATATTCGTTTCACAAGCTACTAACTAACTGTAATACTATATTTTTTCTATGTAACTTTCAAACGTGTACATACAGATATTTAATACGCTGCTGAGAAAATTAAAAACGAAAGTGACTTTGTGAGTTGAAGGAGTGTTTCGTTGCACTTAATATCACCTTGTTAAGATCATCCATGAAGGCTATTTTTGTCTCTCTGTCTCTCTCTCTCTCTCTCTTTTTTGCCAGAAACTGTCCAACCATGTCAGCATAAACAAGATTATTTGTGGAATAATCCCACAATATTAACTCCATTGTGTCGGTGTTGTTCAATAAAACAAGATTAAAACGTGACAAACTGACATTTATGTACATTTCATCCGTGCTTCTGCGAAACTGAGTGTTTGACCTTTTTTAAGCCAAAAAAGCCACGTCAGGATAATAAACACTGGAGGTTAAAATAAACCTATTTATATATTAGTTTTTAATTTAGTTTATTATTAAGATTGTTTGTGGGCTGAAATAATCGAAATAATCTGTCAGACTGTGATGTTTGAGTGGAGGAAAATTAAACTCCAGGTTAAACACATTTAGAGGACCTAAATAAATTCTTAAGGACTCGTTTAATCTCTGAACTAATAATCCGGATCCTGATTAGACGAATGAATGTTTCTGTGCGGGGTCACGAGGTTTATAATTCAAGCAATGCAGTTTTTTTTTTGTTTAAGCGAATTTTATTCTAAGATTTTTTGGACGGCAGATATGGACACATGCACAAGATAAAATATGCATAAAAGAGGATTTTTGTTTGTTTGTTGGCTGTGATCTTTAATAAGGAGCTATCCTGTCACATGATTAAAACAGAGCTGCACGCATCTTTCTTATCTGTGTGACCCTTTACTTGAGACCAGGGCCTGAAGTCAGGTCGAATAAATCCTGAGATTATTTTTTTCGCTCTGATGTCTGTTTGATTTTTTTTTTTTTTTTACCTTTTTCAAAGCGCGCGCTGAAACGATCCGATGAGCCTCATGAGTATGAAAATATATTTTAGATTTAATTGACTTGGGCGCATTGTTTTTTTCTCGTCTCATCTCCAGCATCACGCTTTATTGTATCAGTCGCTTTATTGTCGCATCTCGGGCTTCAAAGGGTCGAGCTGGGCCCGAGAGTCTCAGTGAGCTGGTTTCCATTTAAATACCCTGTAAATGGTTTTAAATGGGTTTACTTAAAGACATCGTCAGACCTCTGTGTGAGCCGTGACCCCGCGTAGAGGTGACTGCGCCGACCTTTATGATTTGATCCCATCCACCTCTTTATTTTCTCGAAGCGTTAAACTTTGGTCAGAGGCCCCGATGGCTCCCATCCACGACGGGGTCCCCTGACAGGTCTGCGTCAGCTCGGTCCGTCCTGCAGGCCCCTCAGCAGCAGCAGCACATACATCAGGAGCCCAGGCTGCACCGCGCCAATGAGAGGCCACTTCTCTCGGAACACAAAGCCTCCATTCATTTGACTTCGCTTTGTCTCTCTGGGACACATGACCCAGTCTGGCCATCCGGTACTCCTGTGAGGAAACCCCGTCTGCTTTCTGGCCCGTCGTTTTTATTTATTTATTTATTTATTTTTTACACGTGGGACCGCTCAGGCCACCGTGACGTCAAATTTATACACAGGGCTTAATTTAGTGTCGCGGTTTAGGAGGGACAGAAAGAGAAGCAGTTTCTTATAAGTGGATTTGAAGTGAAATCGTTGCAAAAAAAGACCCAGCGGCACGGCCTCTTTGTCAGGTCTGAAGTGAATCATATGATCAGTCCCCACAGCTGCATCCATCCCCAGATGTTTTGAGAGCGTGCTGCGCGTGTTTTCAAAGCTGAGGTGACAGATGTGGTCGGGTCCTCACATTTTGACAGGCTGAGCAGCAGCAAACAGTTTCCCCCGCAGCCGAAACAACATCTGGCCAAATCATCCACACGAGAGATGACATTTACGCAAAGATGTGCCCATCAAAACTTTTTTTTTTTTTTTGCCTGGATGTTCCCTTGGGTCCCTGCGGGCTGAACCCCCAGGGGAAGCCTCCAGCCCCCTCCCAACTCCACCCCCCTGCTCCTCAGAGTGGCCTTCCCGGTTACGGTCCAGGGAGTCCACCTCCACAAGATGTCGCCACCAGCGAGACCTTGAAACGGTGCCAAACTGGTCCTGCACAAAAGACCCCGCAGGTTTAAACGACCCCCCCCCCCCCCCTCGGGAGGATTAATGATTGGTGAAAGCTGCTCGCACTTTCATCCAACGATATTAGGGGCTGTTGAGTTACAGCCTCCTCCTGCTGCTGCGTTTTGTGCTCCAGATGTGAGGAGATGGTGCGCTGCAGCGTCCCGCCACTAGATGAAGCTCGAGCACAGAAACAAGGAAGATGTTGTCCCCTTTAATTTTTAATTTATTTATTTTTTATCAGAAGGCATTTTTTGAATACTCTTTTCATAAATATTAAGTTAAGTGTTCTGAAAGCAGATAGACAATTTGGTGCCTACTTATTTTCTGCAAAGTTTATGATGTTAGAGTAGACTTGAGCATCTTTTTCTGAATTGTTGTTATTTCAGCTTCTATTCTCAGATTGCATTTCTTTTCCCGTAGAGAGGCTCAGCTGAGAAGTTAAGTAAAAATAATAAACCTCGCACAGCCTCTCGGAAGTGAATGGATTCATGTGCAGAAAAGGCGCACAGATGGCTGGAGGCTTTCAAATCGGTGGTCTCTTCAGACAGCAAAGACAAAGACCGGCAGAGACCCGCAGTCCCCCAACAACTGGATCGGCCCTAATTAGAGAGAGAGAGAGAGAGAGAGAGAGAGAGAGAGAGAGAGAGAGAGAGAGAGAGAGAGAGAGCATCTAGTGAAGCTGCATGGTCAGGTTTCTCTCTCTGTCCTCTCGGTAACTCTCGGTCAAACTTTCTCGCCATGCACCGCCGTCCACTTCTCTCTCTTCTCTCCGGGTCTTCGTCTTTATGTGGCTGAGATGTTTTGCGTCGTTTTCGTCTGCATGCTGAGTCTTCAGCTGCAGCTCCTCGCAGCTGATCTGTGCAACTGGACCGGGAGGTGAGGGACTATTTTATCTCATTTCTGCATTTCTGCATCCAAAAAAAGGAGGGGGATTTAAATGACATTTTTTTGGGTAAATGTGGCCATTTAAAGGAAAATGCTTCTGGTGACTTTACTAATGTTAATACATTAAGTAATAATGGTTTATATATATTCGTTAAAACATTTAAATAAACAACTTTTTGGCTTAATGGGCGCTGAAGAGAATCTGTTAAAAATCAAGTAACACTCATTCAACTTCAGACTTAATTATAAAGTACCTCCATCAATAATTTTTTAACATTTATAACTGCAGGTTTGATGCTTATTCGATTTTTTAAATAGATTATTAACACTTCCAACTGCACCAAGTAGAAAACATCAACCAGTCAGTGGGACCTTTAACAACTTGGCAACCTAAAAACTGTTCTTAAAACTGACCAATAAAGCATCAGTAAATGATTATTAAGCATCCATAAAGCCATCGGCAGTGTAATCCATCCAATCTTTGGAAACCCCTCTCACACAGCTGAATTTTTGATGACTATTGTGTCTCCTGCGGGATCCAGCGGTTTTGCAGCTGGTGTGGACACCCGGCTTGTTCTCCAGGTGCGGCTGCGCTGCACGGAGGGCTCGGTGAGGTGGGTATACCCGGGCCAGGCTCTCCGGGTGGTCCTGGAGCCCAACCTGTCCTCCGCCCAGCGCACCACCGTCTGCATCAAACCGTCTCCGTCCTTCCGCGGAGCCAGCGTCTTCATCGAGCGGGCCGGAGAGCTGCAGCCGCTGCTGACGGGCGGCGGGCGGCCCGAGCAGCAGGTGGTCTGTTTCCGGGCGGACGGTCCTCACAGACCCGCCATCTACCTGCAGGCCAACCCGCAGAGCGATGGAGCGTGGAGCAGGCGCATGATGGGCTTCAGATATGAGCTGCTGGGGAACCGCAGCGCTGCACCAAACCACCGTGGGCTTCAGAGTGAGTGGAGCATCTCTAATTATGGTTCATTAATCATTATTAGATGCATTAATGCCTTTGGTACCACTGCGATAAAACACTGTAGCACAAACTTTAACAAATAGCATTGATAACGTTTAATAAATGGCTACCCAAAGCTTTATAGGTGCGTTATGAGTCATTATGAGTCATTAGTTAGCCAGGTTGTTGTTGCCTTCAATCATGACCAAAATCCAAGAAATAACTATTTATCAAGCATTTATTGAGGGATCACCATAACTTTCTTATTGCCAAACTGGAATAAAAAATTAATAAAGAAAGAAGGGAAAGAAGTATTTTTCAACTTTAAACCTCAAATGTGCTCATATATATGTGTATCTCTCTCTCTCTCTCTCTCTCTCTCTCTCTCTATATATATATATATATATATATATATATATATATATATGATTGATTGATGATTGATAAAGCTTTAGTGCATGCTAAGAAGCCATTAGTTACAACTTATAAATGGTTCCCTTGTCAGAAAGTACTAATTTAAAGCCATGTATTTGAGTGAGGTGGTCTGGCCAGACCTAATTCCTGGAAAGAATAGTAATTGTTTAATTACAGACCCCAGTGATGCTGCTGGAGCATGCAGCTGCTGGTCAGTCTTATGTTTTGTCTGGCTGTCTGGTTTCCATCGGGGGACAAAGCAGCGAGGATGGAGCAGACCACAGGGTGGCTGAAGGGCAACGGGCCAAGGGGCCCGAATTGAGACCGCAAATAGTTTGCAGATTCCGCAAATGCCTTTTCATTGTGCATGTCTGTTTATTAGCATTTATCCATGTGTGCGGGCCTTTCCCAGTGTGGTGATGTCATCCTGTGTCTATAATAGACAGCTGCTGGTTTATCTTTTCTGTATTGCCAGTCTGGCAGAAATGTTTGACTTCTGCGTTGGCACAGGGTCATTCAATTAGGTTGACACAATAGGAGTCAAACGCAGGGTCAAGACTAGTGAGGGTTTCTGGTCTGGAGGCGGTGTGTTGGGCAGCATTCCTTCATCCAGCCCCTGGTTTCTTCAGTCTTTGATGTGAGGAGCAGATGAATGGAGCCGGTATGTGTGTCAGATTTTAGGATGGTCAAGTGGTCGGGAGGAGAAGTGATACCCATCTTTCAATCAGTACCTTTCATCATGCTTCATGCAGGGGGGTGCTCATGACTGACAGATAAATGGGGGAAGATGAGAAAAACATATACAATGAAATTATTTAATGCAACTATTCATGGCCTGATTTTTCTCCCACAGCTTCATGCCGACCATGCAATGACACAGAACTCCTCATGGCCATCTGCAACAGTGACTTTGGTAGGTACATAATAAACGTACAAGACAAACCCAACATTATTAGCTACTTACTGTTCTGTATAAACAGACTGACAGAGCACCATTAACATGCTTCATAAAAACAGAGATATAGTAGCTAAAGTATCAAATATAAAACATAAAATATGAATGTGAATGAGAATATGAATGTGGTTTGGTCTGAGCAACCACTGTGAGAAAAAACGTGGCTTAAAATGTGCACAATTATGGGCATAAATTATCCAAATTAATGAAAAAGTATACAAATGAATGTATTTTTGATCTATTTTATGCAGCTTCATTGTTGTAAAGGGTAAAAATATTTTAGTTTTAACTGAATGTGTTTCACTGCCACACTTTCCCATTCCACAAATGTAAGAAATCTTAAGATCATTTTATAAATATGATTCAGTGTCATAACTCATACCAGTGCAATATTGAAGATAAAAGTAAGTCCACCTGGGGCAACCACTACAACATTAAAATGTTCATTTTTTGTTATGTTAATGTTGCATCACCTCATACTGAATACTTGCTTCTTTATATTAGTTTCCTGAAAATACATTTATATTATTACTCAATCAACATTTTGAATACAAGCTCTGATGTTCTGTATGATAGCTGGGATTGGTGTCACACCCCCATGACTTTAGGCATAAGGATGGTCTGGTGTGTGTCCAAAAAGCAGCAGCTCTGCTGGGGGTGCAGCGGAGGTCAAACAGATGTCGGGGGAGCTGCAGAGCACAAGCAAAATATCCATGGCCTTTCATTTCTCTTCCTCAATGTTACAAACCTGCCTTGTTCATCTAAATGAAACAACAAATAGTTGAGGAACCAGAGGAGAAAAACAGAAAAGAGAGAAAAGAAAAGATAACATAGGAAACTGCAAAGATTTGGAGATTCAGTCTGTATAATCCAAAAATGGTTTATCACAGACTAGGCACGTTTCCTTTAATGTTTGCAGTACACAGACACAGCTCTGCTCTTTGTTCTTTCAGTGGTGCGAGGTTCCATCAGGAACGTCTCCCACGACTCTGAACGTCAGACATCTGTGGTGCAGGTGTCAGCAGCGAAGGTGTACTGGCAGCGCAGCAGAGTGTTTGAACAACAGGCAGCTGCCTCTGGGTCGCCTCAGCCCGGCCCGTTATGGCACGGACGCATCCACACGCTCCTGCAGTGCCACGTGAAGCCCGGGAACGGAGAGTTTCTCTTCACGGGGTCAGAACACTTTGGGGAAGCTTGGCTAGGGTGTGCCCCGCGATACAAAGACTTCCTGTCTGTCTACCAGACCGCCTGGGCGGCACGTCGGAATTCCTGTGACTTCCCTTTGGACTGAGGAAGTGTGTTGTTTTAGCACTACTGAGCCTGCCAGCCTTTGTCCACAGGCCGCCTCACCCCTGTGCTGCCACTGTGGGATCCCTGCGAGGTTGTCATGTGCCAGCAAGGTGGCATCCAGCATCACCAGCAGGGACGAAGCAAATGAATCGCTGGTAAAAGACACATTTGGAGGAGTAGAACAGGGGCAAACAGCGGGGCCTCCTGCACTGAGGCTCAGAGAGGGCCGGCCTTTGTCCCCCTCCCATCACCGCTCTCCGTCCTGGGAGACTGAGAAGGGGTTGGGTTGCTGCTCCCTCTTTGTGCATCTCCCAGCGTCAACTGCCGTTCACTTTGCCGGCGCTGTGTGACAATTGCCGTCTGAACTGCTGTGGGAGGGTCGACTGAAGCGGCGCCCATTTGTAACTGACACTTTTTCCCAGTGAATAGGCTTGTACGTGTATGATTGTGAGGTTGTTTTTAATCTGATTCATCTACGCAAATCCTCTTTGCTCTGTCTGTTTATACGTGTTGTGCTCTACATGTGACCTTTAAATTAAAGCTTTTTGCATCAGGATTATTGTGCTTGTAATGCAAAATAAATCCTCTGAAAACTCCACTGTACCAGCTGTCAAATTTTATTCTATTATGGAATTTGATTTGCTACATATTCAAGTTCAGGAAACAAGTTCACATTTCTTTGTTTTTCACTTTTTGGTCTTTTTGTAAGAGCTTAACTTGGCTTAACTTAGTCTGCACACAATAAATCAGATAAATTGTCAACTGTTTTAATCTGTAAGATGTGACATTTTAATGTTTCAACTCTCCCAGGATTGAAAAAACATCCAATTGTAGATTTCAACATTTTGATTTCCCCATTTGTTTTGAATGAAGTCAGCTTACAACATGGAGATCAGTAGAATTTGTTTGACTTTTATAATCACATACAAAATCTGCCTTTTTTAAATTTGAGCAGAGAATCTGGTTAGTTTATATATATGTATGTGTGATGAAGTGAACAGGGCTCATGAACAGTGAATAAAAATCTAAATTTCATGAGGTCCTCCAGTTCATAAGATCACTCGGGCCCCTTAAGACTTGGTGCTCTTTTTGATGGGTGGTTAGTAAAGGCTTAAACAGACTTATGGCCCCATTACCCATCATATTCTGCATAATCTCTGATTTAGCAGGAGAATGGGATTTAAAACTGAAGTGTCCTACAAGCTTATTCTGGCCATTTTCCTTTTGCAGCCCACCATTTCCCCTGTAATCAGATTCTTATGATAATAGGATAGTCCTACCATAAAATGAAATACAAAATCTCCTTAGATGGCTGAAGCTCTGGGCAGACTGAATTGTATATGTCTTTTGAGTTGTGTGGCCCCTGCATCACAGCCCAAAGAGACAAATGGACAGATGTGGGGCCCCAAAGCCTAGGCATCCTCCCCCTCAGCCCCTCCCAGAAGAGGGGAACAATTAATTGACTTTTAAAGCAACTGCTTTCTTAGCCTATTCCACACTTCTCCTTGGCTGAGCAGGGCTCACAAATTGGTGTGTTGAACTTTTTATGAGGACTAAATAGCTGCCAATGAAAGTGTAAATGACTGTGTGGTGAATGGGGCCCACACAATAGCCCTGCGGTGACAAGGCCTCTGGCAGACATAATGACCATTGTCACGACTGCTCTCATCTAGAAACCATCAGGCCTCATGAATCCAAGAAGGTAAAGGAGAGGTTACCCCACACTTTTACTCCCACTCAGTCCACAGTTATATATTTTTTTTAACCATTTTTACTATTTGTCCCTTTGTGTGCATCTCTAGTGTTTCATTTAAACTCGATTTTTGGTGAGCACCATAAAGTTTTATGGTATCTCAGTAACTGAAACATGCCTCTGCATCTTGTTATGTTTTTTATGTGGATTATATGATAGATGAATTTTAAATTAGACATATGGTTCTTCTGGCCTAAAACGCTTTGGATTAAAAAAAATTAGTAATAGAGAGAAAATTCTGCCTGTGCCTGGATAAATGAAAGCATGTTTTACATGGTCAAACTTTACAAAAAGAACTTATTTGGGTAAATATTGACCAAAAATCATTCTCTCTGGATCCTACAGAAGCCCAGTTTCAAGTCTCCTCCCTCAGTATTGTCCCAGGGGGGCACCATGTCAAATTTCCAAGCAGAATATAGCCTCTCTGCAGGCTTTTGAGACCACACAATTCTCATCTCTGGGAATTCCAGCAGGCTCTCATGGGGATCGAGCCCAGGAGGGCCCGGCCCGGAGCTGCTGCTTGGTGCACCGGCAGGAGTCCACCCAGACTGGGGGGTAATTGGTTTATCCCACCGCCTGGCCTGCTTTCCCATGTGGGCCACTGCTGTGGGGAGGCCCAGGGGTACAATATGGAAACAGCATGATACCCTCCAGTGCCGAACAGGCATTCAGTGCTCCGGCTATAGAGACCCAGGACCGAGTACCCGGAACACAAAGCTGAAGCGGAGATGTCTCTGGGCTTTGAAAAGGTTGCCATTTGGTCTCCTTTTTAACAGTGGGCAGCATTTGTGGTTGAAAATCTGAAGTAATTGAATTTTGGTTCAAGCTTTTTTTTTCTTATAAATGTTCTTCTCAATTCAAAAGCTAATGAGTTGGAAAGTTTTTCTAAAGTTCGACAACATAATTGTCATGACTCATGCACCTGGTTGAAAACTGGATTTTCCCGACATTCAAGACAGAACCAGAATTAATGTCTCTGAACCAGAGAGAGTTTACTCAGTAACTAATCACCTATGACTCTGTTTAACTTTAACTTAATGTATTATGGTGTGGAGGGTTAAATTAACACGTGAGCATAATATTAACTCCTGTACAGGCTTTCTTTCAAAATAATCACACTCCAACACTTTTAGTGACACATTTAATGTGCCTGAAAATCAAATAGAGGTACATTTTAAAAAAGTGTAACTTTATTGAACAGGAGAAAAAAACATCTCATTGGAACAAAAAAAGGGGGTGAAATTGTAACGATACATGATGAAGAAATCTCATGATTTATATCACTGCACCTCATTTGAGAATGAGTCGAATCTTCCTGTCTCCAAGAAGGAGTCTGCAAAAACAGCAAAACAGTGACATGTATTTCAAGTTTGTTCAGTCAGTCATGAGTCTTTATTATTGATGCAACCAAACAAAACACAGTAAAATTAGGATCCTATAAGGTGTTAAGTGTATTTGTTGTTTTACACCTACCGAACCAGTGCAGCTGCTATTAGACCTCCTGAGATGGGCCCCACCCAGTAGATCCAGTGGTAAGTCCAGTAGTTGCTCACTATCGCAGGACCGAAGGCTCTGGCTGGGTTCAGACAGGTGCCAGATACATCTCCACTGACAAAGCAAACAGATGAGCATAAATGTGAGATATTTATCTGCAAGAATGCAAAAGGGATGTGATTTTTAAAAAATATTTGTACATTACTGTAGAAATGAGCTTTTCATGTGTTTGTTTTACTCACCCAGCCAAGACATTGATGATAACGGTGCAGCCCACCATGAAGGGCACCAGGGGGCTTCTGGTCTTGACGTTGACAGCCCCCAGCAGCACCACCATGGTGACCAAACACGTCATGGCGACCTCTCCAAACAGAGCACCTCCTATTTCACTGTCTGGCTGCAGCAGAGCGAACGCAGCCCCGTGGGCTTTGGTGAAGTTCTCCCTGGAGGTCATCACCTGTTGGCGTCAATTCAGCCTCAGTTCAGCTCCGTGTACACAGAGGAGCGACTGCGAAAGAGATTTTCATGACAAAGAAATGAGACGTGTTCACCTTTGCCATAGCAGCTCCAAGCACCCCTCCAAACAACTGACACGCAAGATATGGCACCACCATGTTCATCTCCATCCCTCCGCACAGGTAGATGGCCAGGGTGAATGGAGGGTTGAAATGGGAGCCACTGGGGAGGTAAAAATAGAGAGAAAACATCTGAGATTTAGGTAATGCTGTCTTTTCAAGGAGAAAAAAAATAATGCTTTGAAGCATTATTTATTTATATGTAAAATGAAATAGTTTAACTGACTGAATGAATTAAGATTTTTGTAGTCAGGATGAATTTTCTGATGGCTCCTCTCTAAATATAACTAACTGTACAAAAACAAGTTTCTATGATGTGCAGAGGCATCTTGAAGAACAATGAATTATCAGAACAGCACAGGTTATCAATAAAACTTGGTAAAATTAGACATATTGCGCCCCATTTTGATTTTTAGATGAATTTACTGTGTTTTTCAAACCCTGTTTCTGGATATACAAAATTTTTATTTATGATTAACTAACTGGGAGATAATTCTTTGACATCATTCTTATTCATGTCACAATTAATTATGAATAATGCATGTAAAATATTTGTTGATGAAAGAGTGTAGGAGATGCTTCTCACCTGATCTCGGCCATACAAGCCACCATGACGGCCACAGCCAGGCCATGCACCAGAGCAGGCTGAAGCCTCCCTGCAGACTCCACATTCTCTATGACCGACACACATCCGATGAACACAAAGAACGTGGTTCCCACCAGCTCGCCCAGACAAGGCTGAAATAACCTCTCAAATTTATTGGGAGGTCTGGTCGGAGGCGGCCTGGACTCTGAGGACACCAGAGATGTCCCAGCTTCACCCATCTCCATCTTCTCTTCAGCCATGAGTCTTCCGTGAGGTCTGGTTGCGAGAGCTGAGGATGCAACACTGAGTGCGCTGACCTGAGGTGTGCACAGATATCTCAGCACCTGCTAATCACACGGACTTTGGTGTGTCAGGGTAGAGTCTGGTGGAGTTGCCCCACTGACCTGCTGCAAACTCACTGAACCTTTTCTTTTTTCTTTTTTTTTTTTTTTTATTAATCCACAATAGTTTGCTCATCACATCCTCTCATTACAGGCGTGTACTTGGAAAGGAAAATATTTCGTGAATTTGTTGACAAGTTTGTGAACTGTGTCTTGATCTGTTTAAAAATCAGCTAGATTTTGTTAATGTTTGAAGCCTAATAATTTACTGGGAGGGTGTACAGAACATGTTGTCAGATGCTGCTTTTCCATTGCAGGGTCAGAGCAGGACAGAGTCTACAGCAACACATGCTTCTTATGCAATAAACTGAATAAACATGTTAGCTGGAAATAAGAAGATTTCTGATTTCTCTCAGTCAAAACATTCAAGTTTCTTAAATCCTAATTTAAGGATTTATATTAGTCACACTATTAAAACTGTGACAAAAAAATAAGTGCACAAATCAGCTCGCCTGCTAAAGGTTTCATTAGGGAAGAGGATGACCCACTGGAAGTTAGATCGCATTATTTCAAGATACAACAGGTTTCCCTGACTGATT
>JAOXYL010000045.1:11374721-11386712 GCA_028564955.1 Terapon puta
GAAAGTTTTCTCTGCCCCCCGTTTTTCTCTCCAAACATGAACAGAGAACAGTTTTTCCTCCCCTCCCCCTTCCCCGATCTTGAAATTTGACACTGTGATTTCCACGGTGTCGTAGTAGTCTTTTCTTTTCCGTTTTTCTCCACAGTCCAGAGGCATTTTCTCCTGTTTGGACACGTCCCGCTTCAGAGCCGTGGAGGCTCCGTAACCTGCCAGGCCTCACGCAGAAGATAGTCAGGCTGGAGCTGATCCCATATCTCGTTATTTGAATAAAACGTAGGATACATGGCGTGCTGTTATTGTTGTGTATCTGATCCTGAGCGTTGACCGGCTGAGTCGACCACAACAGTGTTAGTTAATGTGGGAAAACTGGTTCGGTCTGTTGAAGGAAGAGTTGTTACCAAAAGTGAGATGAGGAGATTGAAAACACCCTTGTGTCTGTGGGCTAAAGTTAGCGGCCGGTTAGCTTAGCTTAGCTTAGCACAAGGACTGCAAACACTTAAATGTTGCTATCAGTGCCTCTTAAGCTTAAATTTGTTTAAACTGATACAAAATTGGGGTTTTAAATTGACATGTTGTAGTTTTACAATATGCTGGATTATTTCTTGGCTGGCTACGGGAGTTTTAGGTGACAGAGAAAGCAGAAAGATACGGATCCCGCCTTTACTCAAAGCCAGGCTAGCAGTTTCCCCCCGCTTCCAGTCTTTTTGCTAAGCTAAGCTAACTGGCTGTGGATTAGTATCAGACAGAAACACACACGACAGCGGCTTCAGTCTCACCTCGCTGCAGATGTTAGAAAGAGATTTACCGAAATGTCGGACTGTTCCTTTAAGCGAACACGACCGTCGTAGCGTTTGGGCCCTGCCTCTGCTCCGTCATCGGCCAACCAGACGTTCGGCCGTCCCGCCAACAAGGTCAGCCGCTCAGCCAAAGCAGCAGCGGCTCCGAGCCAGAAAACAAAACTTTATCCACCCGCCCGGTTCCTCTATGACTCACTAAAACCTTCCACATTTTTTTTTCCCGTGGCGGGTCAGAGGTCGTCAGCGTGCTCTGTCTCCTGTTTTCACTGCTGTCCAAAGGGAAAGAAAAAAAAATGGCAGTAAATGGCCTGTAAACTTTTGGACAGCTCCATTGGAGAGGCATGCGGAAGGGATTGGAGAGTGTGTTTCTCTGTGCTTTTGATCAAGGAGTTTTCCTGCTTTCTTTTTTGTTTACCCCCCCCCTCCTCGCTTCAACTCTTTGACTCTAGTTTGTCTGTGTTTCGGTGTGTGTTTGATCTCTCTCCTCTCCTTGTGAGCTTAGTAAAGCCTCCTGTATGCGACGAGACCGGCTCATTGAAGGTGATCAGACCTCTTTTTCATTGAGTTATTAGTATAGAAGTATGGCAGGCAACGGGAGAAAAGTAGACGAAGAAAGGTATATGGAGCAGGAAAGCTGAACTTTAAGACAAATTGTGGAAAGCGGCCCAAAATTTGGACGTTAGAGACGCGATATTCTCTACTTTCAGCGCGTTTCCCGAGGGTCTTTTGGTGTACGCGCTCGTGGAAAACACTTTTCCATCAGCAGAGACGGTCTCCCTGTGAATCCAGTCTGCCACGCCGCCCACGCTGCCGTCGCCCAGACCTCTTGCTTTCCTCCTTGGCTGTGAGCTTTCGGGGGTCTGGATCCAATCGCGCCAGTCACCAGATAGAGCTAGACTTCCACGCATTAATCAGAGCCGGGGATCAGCTGAATGGTGAGCGAATCAATTGGATCCAGGCGAGGAAGCCAAGTCCAGCTGTGGTCTGGCGTGGAGCGTACAGCTGCAGGAAGGAGGGAGGCGAGAGCGAAGGGAGGAGGAAAAGTATGTATGTGTGTGCGAGAGAGAGAGAGAGAGCCCGACGTGCCGTAAACAGAACAGCGAATCGGTGAGGATAAAAGTAAAGGAAGAAGAGTTGGAGCAAGATGGGGATCAGACAGCAAATGAGGGGCGAATGGTGACACAGCTGGATGTTTACACTGAAACAGGAAGAGGAAGTCAGCACTTAAATGATAGACAGCCAGCTGGGTGCACAATCAGCATGTCTGTAACTTTTAGTTTGGGCTGCTTTTTGAAGACAGTATAGTTTTTCGCACATTAGCTGTAAATTGACTTTATACGTTGCATTACTGCTGGTCATTTTCCAAAGCATACCTCAGATATTAGATCGTTTAAACTTCCCGTTCAGCCCTGGCTTCAGTTCTTTTCATTGAAACTTGTTGAGTTACGTTACTGTGACATTGACATGGAAGTTGTGAGCAGGGACTGGAAACTCTCACTGGTGGTGCATTCAAGGACGATCCGAGATCGCACAGTTGGATTCCTTGACAGCCCCTTTATCTGTTTGGGGTGCCTTGTCTGTTTTTCTCTTGCAGGTTTCTGTAATTGGTCACAGGCATGCATGTCCTCATCAGCTGAGTTTTTTGTAAACCAGTTTACTTAAGACACCCTGACCAACTGCCTTACTGAAATTAAATCACGCATGCAAGCCAAGTTCCTCAAACTAAACTGTGATAAATCATCAAAACCACTCACGACTTCTGCCTCAACACTGACAAGGCTCTCTTTCCCAAGTGCCTTTTGGTGTCTTCCCTTTTAGTCACTGTGGTTGTTTGAGCTGGTTATGAAGAAACCAGCAACCTTTTCAAAATGAAGGAAAATACAGGGGGGGAGGATTTCAGTACTTAAATGTGTCTGTTTATATTTAGCCACTGTGAGAAATGTTGCAATCAGAGAACAAGTATTTATAGCAACAGTGGATTTTCATATAATTTTGACATTTTTGAGTCGGTAAAATTATTTGACTAATAGTCAAATAATTGATGGGTATTAATTAGTCAATAGGTATTAACTATCCGTCATGTAGAGATGTACTGATTCACCAGATCCAAATAGGCCTCGATACAGATCTTATTAAGTCGGCCAATTTAATACAATTTCTGTATGAATGCCATTATAAAATTAACTCTTCTTACGATAAGTTGCACTTATTTAATCACAACAATCCCTTGTGCTTATTACAGTGTCCTGTACTTAACAGTTTGAATTTGGGGAAAAAAGAACAAATATATTCAGTGGGTATTCAGTACTGACAGATCATAATTGACAGAAGTAGAGGAAAAAAAAAAAGATCGGTGTATCTCTAGTTTCTGGTCTCTGCAGCTGGATTCTCATACAGTAAGGACATGAATTTAAACCGGCCTGACAGGTCGAAAATCTAAAAAATGTGTGTCACGCTCTGGGGGAAAAAGGCTGTGTTAATGCTAAGTACACATGATGGGTTAAAACAGATAAAACCACCATATAATACTTTAACAACTCGTGAAGTCGTGCCAGTTGATTGGGTCACCTCAGGCCTGCGGTCAGGATGATTCATCTGTTCTCCTTGATTATACCTCTGCGTTGAGCCTTCATTTGTCAAAACAAAGAAGCCTCCCCTGTTCTCGGTTAAGGCCACAATCCATCAGTCCGTGTTACTGGTCTGCCACGAGACCTCCCATCTGCCTGCCAGTGCCGCCTGGTGTAACGCTGCAGAGCAGAGCGAGACAAACAGCCCCCATCATCCTTCAATAACAAGAGCGGGACGGAAAGTTTAGAGATGGATGTGCATCGTGCTGCCTCCGTGTTTTTGATTTGTAGAGCTCACCTGGGTTGTTCCTGCTCAACAGGAAAATGTGAGCGTGAGCAGATGAAACTGTCATTCACACGAGCTTCCTCCATCCTGTTTTAAATCTTCTCCACTCACAGCGGGGCCCGTTTGGTTCGTTCTGACTTGGTGTGTTTTTTTTTTGTTTTTTTTTTCCCCCACACAGATTGAGAGGCGGATGGAGCTGGTGCGCTTGGTGTCGCACAACACACACAAGAGGCTGGTGTCCTGTCTGCAGGGTCAGCTGGGCACCGACACCGAGAAAAGACACGTAAGAAGCGGCACTTTGGCGACGCTTGCGACTTTGAACTGGCCTGTCACAACCGCACCTTAGTGTCTCCGCACATTATCGACATGCTACAAAGTCAGGATCTCTGCGTACAGCTCTCCCATTGTGCTGTAAGAGTCACTCAGAGAGGTGGTGCCAGAGCATGTAGCTCATACAGAAATGAAATGAGGGTGAATCACTGTGACGCCCGTTGTCAGTATTAACAAGGGCCTGCTATTTTGTGGTGTGAACTCTCAGTATCTCCTCTTATGTAACGCACAGATATGAGACAGACTGAGGAGGAAAATATTCAGCTCTGGCTTAATGCCAGCTTTGTTATCACTGCATAACAGACCCACCTCAACCACACACAGAAAAACTGACCAAACCCTCAGGGAACTGGTGTTATGTGTTTTTTTTTATTTCATATTACTTTTGATAATTATTGGCTTATTTTTTTTAAGTTTATTCAACACACATTATTGAGTAAGCTATTTTATTTATTTATTTGCTCATCTGCTTGCAGAAAAAGCTGCCCATGACTGGCCTGTCCCAGGCTATGCAGGAGGGAGGCAGTCAGCTGGGAGACGAGAGCCTGATTGGGTGAGATACAGAAGCTACCTGCAAGGTTTCAGTAATTTATGAGATTCAAGACAAGTGTTACGGTGTTAATAGAAAAGAACATTTTTATCACTGTGAAAAAAGTAGTGATGACAGTCCTATTTGTATTCTTTGTTTGTGTGTGTCCGTGTGAGAGCAGCAAGATGATGGAGGCGTGTGGTGACGCAGAGAGCAGGCTAGCGACTGAACTGTTGCAGCATGAAGTCCAGATTGAGAAGGACGTCCTGGATCCTCTAAACCAGCTGGCAGAGGTAAAAACACAGCAGCTCTCCTCATACATGTAGCGATCACTTACTGACCTGCACAGCACTGTATTGAGGCTTTGTTTTTTTTTTGTTTTTTTTAAACTCATCTTTAACCAAATTGCTCTTGATTCTGTAAGGCAGTGCAGGATCCTTTCAATAACAGGGCAAGGTGCATGTGTTTAATCTCACGATTGTGCCAAATTCAACATGGCCTTTGGCATCTTTTTGTGTTACTTTGCCATCCTGTTAGATTCCTATTGACACAGTATTCTCACAGGAAAGGCGCTATCCTCAGCATTAACTCGAAAGTGCTCATTTGCTCCAGTTGTGCTCGCAATTCTCACTGTTTCTCTCACAGGTAGAGATTCCCAATATACTGAAACAGAGGAAACAACTGGCCAAGCTGGTTTTGGATTATGACTCGGCCAAGACGAGGTACAATGTGTTATTATTATTATTATTTATACAAACGTCAGCGTTGAGTTGCATGCTTTTTCTTTATTTGATGTTTAGGATTTTGAAAATGACTTTTTCCTTAAATGTTAGACTGTATCACATGAATATGAAAAACATTTTTATAGTAAGAATATTTTTTTTGTCTTGCAGGTGCTACCAGGCGACTAAGTCCAATAACCAGGCAATGGCAGCTAAGGCCGACTCACTCAAAGACGAGATGGATGAGGCTCTAAATAAAGTAGAAATATGCAAGGTAGGATTTGTTTTAAATCCCCCTGTACAGTACAATGCATGGTTTAGTTATCCTGTATATACATTCTGTAATGGAGACACCTTTAATTTAATGGCTTTAGCTTCCAGCCTGGGCCTCTTCATCATGTCAGGATCATATCTTATGAACTGACTGAACAAAGGAGGCCTTGTAGCAGGAGTGGGTCAGGGACAAACATGCTATGCCCATTATCATGACCATGTAATTAAAGGTCTTCGCTTTGTCATCTGGAGTTAATGAAACATTTCTTTGTAAAGGAAAGCAGAAGCTTTAATGTTACCATAATGTTTTCCATGTATGAAAATGCCTCTTTTCTTTTCCCATCCTATAGGACCAGCTGTCTGCAGACTTGTACAACTTTGCTTCCAAAGAGGGAGATTACGCACGCTATTATGTCATGGTGAGTGCAGCTCAGTTTAGTGTAAATGGCGCAGAACAAAAATGGAAATGTGATGCAAATTTAGTCCATTCAATACTATTACAATGCAATACTCTAACAGTATTTGCTGATGCGGTATGAATGCCTGCTTCTCAATATGTCAAAAAAGTGCACGTATGATTTGTGTTTATGCTTCTGTACCAGTTATTAGAGGCGCAGGCGGACTATCACAGGAGGTCTCTGGCAGCTCTGGAGGCAGCTATACCGACTATCCAGATACAGCAAGGTAAACAGCGAGAGATAAAACACATTCATTAATCCTGCAAACAATACAAGGGAAAGACACTTTTCCATCTTTTCTTTTAGCTCCTCATTAAACCTCAATGTGTTTTGCATTGTGGAGTATTACACAACGCAGGGACCGCTGTGCACTCCGCTGCTGAGAAATGTAGCCTGGCTTGTCGTGGCTTGTTGGGTTGACAGCACAAACAAAGTAAATCAAAACCGAGTGAGCTTAGTGTGAAAGCAAAATATGTCACGGTGTATTTTCTTTGTATCTAAACCAAGTATTGTCACAGTAGTATCACAAGACAATATGTTGGGACAATTTCCAGGTTTTGTACCTTTCTCAATGAGGAAATTGCTTATTTCAGCCTCAAACTGACAAACGGTGCCTGTGATGAGAAGCTTTTAATTCCTTTTTGCAAGCCAGCAGAGCATTGCCCCATTTTTCTCTGTATAAAATTGGCACAAGAGCTGCATCGTCTCAAACTCATCAAATGCCACATCTGTCTTTTCTCTGGTCCTAATAAAAGGATTATTGACGGTTCAGAGGTAGACATGCAGCAGAGTGATGGTGATGAAGAGAGGTTCATTTTCCCGGATGAAAAATGACTAAAATCACATTGCATCATATTCTCCATTAAATTGTCTCTCCATAGTGCATCTACATAGGTTAGTAATACCCAGCAATATTATTGAATTGTTAAAAATTGTCCGTCCAATCCAACTAAAACTCACACATAGCCTCTATGAGGCTAAATTTTTTTTCTAAGGATTAACCTGTGATTGAGTATAATTCAGATACCTTAGTTGTCAGCTATAGAAGAATAATTGAATTAAAACATAAACAGCGCTGATCTCCTCTCCTAGACTCCTGGATGGAGAAGCCGGCGTTCGGCACACTGCTGGAGGAGCACCTGAAGAAGAGTAACCGTGAAATTGCTCTGCCCATCGAGGCCTGCGTCATGATGCTGCTGGAGACCGGCATGAAGGAGGAGGTACGATGGCAGGAGAGTGGGAGACGTTTCGGGGAAGTAGTATTAGTTGAAGGGTTAATTGACCAGAATTTTTTAAAGTGAATTTGTAGTCATAAAACTTCACCACTCTGCTCTGCTGGAGCTGGAAGGAGATGTGGGTCATGTAGACTGCTCTCTAGAAATGATGGCACACACAGTTTGGAAACATCTGCAGCCAACTTGTGGTCAGTTAGCCTTGAGGCTGTGGCAATAAGCACTGTGTGTGTGTGTGTGTGTATGTGTGTGCAGGCATCTGCTACCCATTAGCATGTTCACTATTACAGTCTTTAAATTGAAGTATATCACTGAGACTCCCCATTTACGACATTTTTATTAACGGAAACAAAACTCTTTCTGTATGTCTGTCTGCTACTCATCCTGAAAGAGCCACATCTCCCTCGACTGTCTCGGCCATTTAATGGGTGGTACACTTTATGTGCCGTACTTCTCCTTTTCCAATACCAGCCCAGACTCACTTCTTTAATTTCAGGATAGAAACCTGTACCTGTTTAAAAAAAAAAAAAAATTCATTTTCCTTCTATGTTTTTGTCTCATAGGGTCTCTTCAGAATAGCTGCCGGAGCTTCAAAACTGAAGAAGCTGAAAGCAGCGCTGGACTGCTCCATGTCGCAGCTCGAGGAGTTCTACTCGGATCCCCACGCCGTCGCTGGTACAACCTCTTCTACGCATCCACACAAAGTGAAACCATCTGGTCCAGATCATTTTCTCATAGCATTTTCTCTTGTTTCACAGGGGCCTTGAAGTCCTACCTCAGGGAACTCCCTGAACCTTTAATGACTTTTGGCCTGTATGACGAGTGGACACAGGCCTCCAAGTAAGAAGACACACAGACTCCTTCAATATCCTGTGAAATGCACTCACTCTGTGCTAAGGACCATACCTCTCAGGTGTTTAGGTGTTCTGGTACTTGAGTAATAAGCAAATATGTTTGTGTTTGTGTGGTTTCAGTGTGTCTGACCCCGACAAGCGGCTTCAGGCCTTGTGGGTGACATGTGACCGTTTGCCAAAGACTCACAAGGCAAACCTCAGGTAAGAGCATCTTCCGCTCTATGCATCAAGACAGAGCTGAACGTATGGAGTCGATTTCTGTTCCGTTTCTCGCTTTCACGATTGATGCAGAAGATTCGGAAAATAGAAGCCTGTCTTACTAGTTTGCCCAAAGTAATTTCGATGCCCCATTAGACGTCTCCTCGTAGAGCTCACTTCTGCTTAGAACAAGGGCTCTCACCTTGCACTCATGACCCCACAAGAAGAGTTCGACGACAATTAAAGACAAACGGGAACAGAAGTGAAAACTTGGCTGTGCAAAATACAATTTTTCTTGTTTACTTTTTGCTTTTGTATTGTGAAATACTTGACACTTGCGGCTTCTAAAAAGTCCATCAGACATAAACCTGAAAGGGAAAAAAAATCCTGTGGTTGAACCAGTGACAGGTCATGGACTGTGAACCACTGACACAGAATATCTGTTATTAAATGAGCCTGAAATGAAAAATCGCTGTTGTAACTCAGATGTTTTTAAAGCAACTGGAGTTTCTGTTTCAGGTATCTGGTGAAGTTCCTTGCTAAATTGGCTCAGGACAGCGAGGTTAACAAGATGACTCCCAGCAACATCGCCATAGTCCTCGGGCCCAACCTGCTCTGGGCAAAGACTGAGGGGTGAGACCCCTGTGCTTCGTATTAACTCATATTTATGTTAATTACATATATATAGTTAAGTGCAAAGTGAAGCCAAGGTTTGTGAAGCGTCCTCCCTGTCCATGTTGTGTTCAGGACGCTGGCAGAGATGGCAGCAGCTACATCTGTCCATGTGGTCGCCATCATCGAGCCCATTATCCAGCACGCCGATTGGTTCTTCCCTGAAGGTAAAACATCTGTTTGTTATATTTGCAACAATACTTGGAATAATCTCTTTGCAAAATAGAGTACAGCAGAAAAGAACACACAACACAGGAGATTTGGAGAGAAATATAACCAACACCAACTATTGTCCCTTGAATGTTGTTGTGATGAAAACTAAAACCATGTGGTGTTTTATCTGAATATACTGAATGCAGCTGCAGAAATGTTTCTGTCACTGTAATTTTTATATAAGCTCCAGGTTTTTCAAGGTTCTGTCCAATCTTGCCAGCACTGTTTTTTAAGTGAGGGATGCGTTTTTTGCTTCCCACCTTCTTCCCTCCAGAGGTGGACTTCAACGTTTCGGGCATGTTTGCCATGCCCACCCACCCAGCCACCCCGGACCCTGATCCCGGACTGGAGAGGAAACGCCCCGGCAGCCTGGTGGGGCAGGACGGGGACAGTCACACCCCCCGTAAAGACAGGTACCTGTCTCGCCCCAACCTCAGCCTCAGCCTGCCCCTCACCCTCCCATCCCGTCCCAAGACAATGAGCAGGCAGGAGTCGCGGGGCCCAGCTGTGTCGGCCCTCTATGTAGTGGCCAACGAGTCCATCACAGTCACTGAAACGCCCACTGAAGATCTGCCCAGTCCAGACTTCAAAGCCGTGCCATAGTCCAACGTAGCCCCCATGAATCGAGTTACTGATAAGCAAACAAAGGAAACGATGTTTTGTTTGATTTCTAGCACCACATTTCTGTTTTTGTTTAGGTGATTTGAACACAAGCTAATCAGTGATGTTTTCCTCAAGGTTGGTACTTAACATGATGAAGAAAGCAGTTCTCTTTCAGACATTGTTAATGAAGCATTTTGGGATAACATTTTGTCTAGAGCTATAATTCTCCTGTGTTACTCCTGTGTACTCCTGTGTTATCTCCTTTGTTTCCAATTAAAGCTTAGGTCACACTGTAGGTTGCTGGTTTTATGTTTTGTGTGGGCTTCCTCTGTTGCATTTTGTTTGTATTGTGTGGCATCTGTCTGTTCTGTCCCTGCAGAGATGTCGCAGCTCAAAGTTGTTCTATTTTAAAACTTTACTGTCATGTGGGTTAAATGTCCTTTTTGGGTTCTTCTTTCTGAGCTGGTTTCACTGAAGTCAGGAAGTGGCGTCTCTTTCTGCGTCTCGCATCATCTCCCTCTGTCTGTCCCCCGCTCTCACTGTTTTTCTGTCTCCCTCTCTCGGTCTCTTACTCTTTTCATTCTGTCTGACAGCGTGTGGTTTGCCCTCCTGAACTCTCTCCCCTCTCCCCCCCTCCCTAGCACTGTTAACAAACATCCGGAGCCCGCTCCACGTAGAGCCTGCACTGTAATTAGAAAGCAGCCACATCTAACCTCACCCACCTTCCAACCCCCACTGCCCCCTCTGGAAGCCCAGCCTGAGCCCCAGCCCCTGGTTTTGTCCCCGACTGCAGAGGCTGAGCAGCCTGTCCTGAGTGGTGGTGGTGGTGGTGGGGGTGGTGGTGGGGTCCAGGTAGCCACAGTGCACCCTCAGATTGTAACCCAGCTCAGCGCAGAGGAGAGCAGGTAAGGAGGAGCGAGCTGAGTTAGCAACCGTACTCCACTGCCTGCTCGCAGCCAATCAGCCGATCCGGAGCTCGCCCACCCTTTTGTCTTTGTCATGTGTTTGATTGGTGTTTTCTGAGTTCATGGTTCCCGTATCGGAAGTCATAAAATAGAAAAATCAAAAGAATAACAGTGTCTATTATGTCCACAGCTTTTTTAATTTGGCTTCATTTTAACAAATTAAGAATGTAATGCAACAAAAATCTCGAGATGCTTTGTTTACAGGCAACTTTTGTCCTCCCGCTTGCTTGTTATTCTGATTGAACAGCCTAATTTTGAAGTTATACTCCCCTCTCTCCTCGCCTGCCCGTCAACGTGTCTGTCTGAGTGACTACTTTGTGACATCTGATTTTGCATGTAACACATTACCGATGTTCTGATTTTGCATCCTCTTCCATACATTTGTCTTTATATTGTTTGTCGGAGTTATTCCTAATGTGATAACCCTCAGCTAATTATCTTATGAATGGAAATATGTGTTTGTTCCGTAGATTGTATGCATGTGTTCCTGCACTGATTCAGCACTTGCTGGTTGAATGTGACACACAGGTGACATGGTAGAGGATTAACATTTGGATTCATTGTATTTCCACAGCCCGGCCCGTGAGCTCATGTCCACCCCCCCTCCCCAGAGGAATGGTTCACTCAACCTCACAGTAGGAACCCCCCACTCTCAGGGTGGATCCAGGGGGCCGAGTCCCCACATGGTTCGCAGAGGTGAGGGAATGTAAACTCCTATTCTGATTGTTCAATACCACTAATATCATGTAACATACCACGTTGTATTGTCCTCTGAAGGCACCAAGAAGCAGGCCCCAGCCCCACCCAAACAGGCCAGCCCCTTTGCCTCTCAGGCCAGTAACACCCACACACCTGGCTCCCCTCAACACCCACCCATCACCCCCCGACGCCACCCCAGCAAAGACAGCATCCACGCTCCGAACCACCCGCCCCCGCAACCTCCTCAAGCCCACCAGGCCCAGGCCGAGCCGGAGCCCTCTCCCCCCAGCACTCCCACCCCTCCTGACACTCCACCTCATGACGGGTCGCACGCCCACCCGCTGTCTTTCCACCACTCGGGGTCTCTCCCTCGCCCCTCCAGGCCAGCTCCCAGGCCACGACCCCGCCCCAACATGCCGCCGCCCCCGCAGCCTATGGCAAATGACAACGATAATGGCATCTGTAGCTCCGCCTCCAAGGTCATAACAGGTAAAACGGTCTTTTTAATTGTTTAAAACATCATGTTTGATATTCAAATATTACCACAATGGATAAAATGGTAACTGTAGTTATAAATGAGATAATAAAAAAAA
>JAOXYL010000045.1:11400052-11415315 GCA_028564955.1 Terapon puta
GTCACACACCATGGGGGTGTAAACATGTTTATATACTGTATGAGTGTGTGTGTGTGTGTGTGTGTGTGTGTGTGTGTTTGTGTGTGTTACCAGGCCAGTGGGGAGGCCATTCGTGGACTTCTGGGGCTCTTCAGGCTTTCTGCAGCTTGCCACTCACTGAGAGCCCTCTGTGGTAAAGACATGAAAGTGTTTGTGAGCTAATATGTCTGTAATATATATATTGTTTCTATGATTTTTAATATATTTAGTGTATATCCACTTATTGTTATTTTATGTATTTTATCTTTTTGGAATTTGTGTCCTTCAATTGGCGGATAATAGGATAATAAAGAGATGAGTCTGGGACAGATTTCAAGGAGAATATTGGTATGCTTTGAGTATCAGTTATGAAAGCTGATGAAATCTGAACACTGTGCTCACTTGAGATTCTGAATTTAAAAAACAAAGTTTTTGACACAACAGTCTGTCTGACAACACTGTGCTGAATATTTAATGTCGACATACTGATCTTGCTGCTGTGTGTAGTTCGTTATTAGGACCACAGCCGAGCTGAGCAGACTTTCTCTCTACTCTCTAAGGCTGTGCTTATTGCTAAACACACCACATGCCCCTTTCGAAAAGACAAATCATTGGCAAAAAAATCTGGCTAGTAATGAGGTAATCATTAGACACAGTGCAGGTGTTTATCTGCAGACGTTGCATCGTTGTGTTGTATTTTTCCAAACCACTATGTAAAATATGTTGTGGGGAAGGGTAAGAGTGGATTACAGAGGATAATATGCACACATTTTGACTGTTACACTGTAGAGGTGACAAAAGAAATAATTATACTCTGAATCTTTTTTGCTCACCTCAAACTTGCTCATGAAGTCTGAAAAAATACCAAAGAAGGCCTCAGTATTTGTGGCTTTGCTGTCTTCTCCAAAGTAAGAGGCAGTCTTGCCGAATTCCTCCATTGCTCTCTGCTGCAGCGACTCCAGAGACTGGACTGCTGGATGACTATTTTCCAAGAAGTTCTGCACAATCTCCAGTCAAGGCACACAAACGTTTCATCACCTCACCCCACTACATCAGCGTAAGCCTACACATTTCAGTGCCTCATGCAGCTCTTTGGCAGCTTTGTGAAGGATACACTCATGACAACAGCAAAGCGGTCCTCAGCAGTCGCAGGCATCTTCTGACAGGCTGAGCGAATGTCCTGGATGGTTGTATGAAGATCATTCAGATCTGAAGTTATAGTCCTCTGATTTACTGTGGACAGACATGTGTGTGTGACACAGGAAAATACAAGGAGAATGAAAGCACACTTAAAATCAGTGGCAAACATGGAGAAACAAGAAAGCAGCAAATCAGTTAAATTGTTCTCAAGCACTGAAGTGCAGGGAAGAAAATGTAATATCTACCTTTGGCTGCAAGAGGAACCATGGTTAAATCTTTGGAGAAATCCAACACATCAGGAAAGTGTTGACATAATGACTTGACCAGAATATGGAGAAATGTTGACTTCCCGTCCACTGTTTTTGTTGTGCTCAACTGCAGAGAAAACTGTAAAGTTATTAACTGTGGCTGCTTTGGAAAAACCTGTGCTCACGTGATTTAAATATCTATCACTGATGTACCTCTGTAAGGAAGTTAATCTTGAAGCCTGTAGTCTTGCTAGTTTTAGGCTGACTGTTATTCAAGTAGTTCCCCATGGCCAACACAAACTAATAAAAAACAGAAAACAGCAATACAATAAAAAAAAAAAATTTCTTATTAAATTTTAAATCGAATTACATATTATTTTTAAAGAAGTATGGATACCTCCAGTATCTTAGCCAGCTTCTTGCTTGTCTTCAGTTCCAATGAAGCCTTGTAGAGACAATCGTATGCTCCCCTCAACTCATCTGTCTTCTCCTGCAGAGAGCACTTGAAGAGGAGGCTCTGCAGGCGGGTCTTGTACTCTGGGACTGATAACATCTGATGCAGAAGGCACAAAGAATACCAGGAAGTGTGTGACAATAAATGTAAATACTGCAAATGGATAGTGACGCAAATACTGCTTCAGGTAATCCACAACCCACAAACGTGCATGCCAACAAAAAACAAAAACAAGGACTGTACCTGCAACACGAACTGGTCTGGCTCACTGAGTTTGCTGGGGTCCTGCCTGTACTCTTCATATTTTTTTACCTCCTCTGCATCAGGGGCATATAGCAGTAGCTGTTTGATGTGTGCTGGCTCCAGCCTATCAGTGGTCATGTTCATCAGCACCTGACGCAGCTCCCCCGGAGACAGCTTCAGGTGGGCTATCAGGATGGCTAATAGGAGGATACACACGGATGGAAATTACTTATTCTGAAATTAGTCTATAAATCTGGACTGATTTAACAGAGGAGGAAGTGGAATCATCATCATCACTTTTTTTTAGAACATGTAAAATAAAAACACATAAAGTAATATATCTCATACTTACAGGCATTGTAAGCCTTCTTATGGGACAGAATTTCAATCACATCTTTCTTCTTAAAGGTTTCTGGCTGGAGGGACGGCTCTGGAACAGGCACTAAAAATGGGATTAGTGTCAGTAAAATGACCAGATGTTATTGGAGAACATACTCGAAATAAGAGAGATGAATGGGATCAAGATTTTGAGTACATTTTTTTTACAGTTGGTTTCTGAGGAGCAATTACAAGGAGTGCAACTGCAGAAATAATAAAGAAAAGATGAGAATAATGCAAGGAAAAGTATTTTTTTCAAAGGATGCCTGGGAATCATGTATTTTGGTGTTTTTTTCATGGCATATAGTGAAATACTGCAGATTTAATGGAAAAATAATTACACTCCAAGGATGCAGAGATACTGAATAACAGTATGTGAAGAAATAATGATGATTGTGGTTTTTCTGTCAAATCAACCTCTGATTAAAATACACAAACACCATTGCACATGAAAGGAAGTTACTGATGATTCCAAGATTCTTTACATATAATCTTATCATTTTAAGCTGTGCTTCCTTCCATTTAAAGTCCTGAAGAAGAGCATGCAGCCATTTGTACTCACTGGAGTTTTTCTGTGTCCCAAAGTGCAGCTCCAGATCCAGATACTTCACCATGTCATGCAGTTTTTCATAGTCAGAATTAGCTCCCAACTACCAAAGATATGCAACAAACGGTGCTACATGAAGTACAATTTTATGACTGTAGATCTAACTAAAATCAAACTGTGTCACTCTTACAGATACCTCAAATCTCTGTGTCTGAACCCCACAAAGCTCACCTGTCCCCAGATGGTCCCTTCTGAGTTTTCCACTTGCTCCCAGCGCAACCTCTTCACGCTCATGTGGTTTGAGTCCATTCTGGAGAGCGAAGGCCTGGGCAAGGGTGGAGGGGAGCAAGGTGGAGGCAAGGGTGGAGGTGGAGGAGGCTCCAGGTGCTCTGTGGGGTCAGATAGAGAGTGGGGGAGAGACTGGGGCTGCCCATGGGATTGCTTGTGGTGGGACTGACTTTGAGGCTGGTGTGGTGACTGCAACAGGTGATGTGAAGGCTGTGACTGTGGACGAGTGGCTTGAGTGGAGGACTGAACTTGGTGCTGGGGTTGGTGGTGTTGGGGCAGAGGCTGGAAAGTGGAGAGGGTTGGCTGGTGTGGCTGGAGGGGCTGAAAGGTGGAGAGAAGGGGTTGAGGCCTATGGGGTTGCTGGGGAGGGTGGATGACATGAATCTGGTGTTGGTAATCCTGTGGAGGAGGCTGTGGGGTCATATGGTGGATGTGGTGGATCTGAGGTGTGCTGGAATGGTGGTGGGTCTGCTGGATTGAGTGGGGTCTTTGGGGAGAGGGTTTGGTGGGCTGGGGGTGATGGGTTTGATGCATCTGCTGCTCTTGGTGTCTCCCTTGTGGTGACACCTGGGTCTGATGATGACCTTTAAGACTTCTCCGGCTCTGATGGGAGTGGCTATCCCGGTTTAGCTGAACTGGAAGGGAGGCAGGGTCTTGCTGAGCTTGATGCAAAAGCTCTGTGGAGGAGTGATGAGGCTTGGTTTGGTGCATCTGATTGGCTTGGTGGAGCAGCTCTGTGGAGGAGTGGTGAGCCTGGGGTTTGTGCATTTGATGGAGTAGCTCGGTGGATGAATGGTGCTGTTGCCCTCGATGCATCTGGTGAGCTTGATGGAGAAGTTCGGTTGAGGAATGGTGGGGTTGCATTTGCTGCATTTGGTGAGCTTGCTGCAGAACCTCTGTTGAGGAATGATGGGTCTTGGATTTGTGCATTTGGTGGAGCATTTCTGATGATGAGAAGTGAGCATGGGCTTGTTGCATTTGCTGGAGCATCTCCGCAGATGAGTGGTGGGCCTGGGATTGTTGCAACTGGTGGAGCATCTCTGCAGAGGAATGATGGGCTGGGGCTTGGTGCATCTGGTGGAGCATCTCAGCAGAAGAATGGTGGGGTTGTCTCATGCTTTGGTGGCTTTGGTAGATGCCCTCAGCGTATTGCCCTTGTTGGTTAGGGTGGGCTGTTGGTTGGGCTGATGGCTGGTGCGGAGATGGGGCTGAACGGGACTGACGCCGGTGGTGATGACTCTGGTGGGCCTGTTGTTGCTGTGCTTGGCGCATCATATACAAAGGATGGTTAGCATGGTGATGGGTGGAGTCGGGAGAGGGGAGCGGAGGTAAAGACTGGTGGAGCTGTTGGAGAGGCAGTGGTGAGTGGGCTTTCTGCTGTGTTGGCTGAGTGGGCATTGAATGGTGGCTCTGATAGATCTGCTGCATCTGTTGCTCTTGATAGGCTTGTTGCTCCTCATAGGCCTGACGCTCCTCATATGCCTTTTGCTCCTCATAAGCTTTGCGCTCTTCATAAGCCTTTTGCTCCTGGTAGGCTTGAAGCTCCTCAAATGCTTTTTGCTCCTTGTACGCTTGCCGCTGTTCATAAGCTTTTTGTTCTTGGTAGGCTTGGCGCTGCTCATATGCTTGTCTTTCCTGATAGGCCTGTTGCTCCTGGTACATTTGTTGCTCCTCAAAAGCCTTTTGTTCCTCATATGCCTTCTGCTCTTCATAAGCCTGTCTCTCTTTGAAGATCTTCTCCTGGTAGGCCTGTTGTTCTTGATAAGCTTGCTGCTCTTGGAATAGTTGCTGTTCCTCGTACGCCTTCTGCTCCTCAAATGCCTGCCTTTCCTTATATGCTTGTTGCTCCTCATAAGCTTGTCTATCCTGGTAGGCTTGTTGCTCCTGGAAGGCCTTAAGCTCTTGTATGGTGGCATGAACCTGCAGGTCCTCTCTTGTGGGCAGTACTTTATGCAAAGAGTGTCGCTTAGGTGGTGGGTTACTGCGGGGTGGGGGTGGGGGAGGGGGTCCAGATTTTCGGCGGATGGGCACATAGGCTCTTGGGGAGTGTTCAGGGGTGAAGTTCAGCTGTTGCTGCTGTTGCTGCTGAGACTGAGTCTGTGCAGGTGCTGGAGGGGGAGGAGGAGGCGGGTCATTGAACTGAACAGGTGGGGGTGGCGGAGGGGTCATTGGGGGTGGAGGGATGTGGTCAGAGGAGGATGAGTATGTGAGGGAGGAGGCATTCTCTTCTCCACTGCTGCTTTGGACGTCACTTGGGCTGCTGAGCTCTGGGGCCACAAATCCTCCGTTTTCATCTTCATCTACCCCCAATTCCTCATCATTATCCTCATCTTCCTCATCTGGGAATCCCATCTGCACAACATCCTGGCATTAACACCAATTACACTTCATTAGCCCTTTAATGTCAAAGTGGAACTTGTGAAATTCTTTTGGTGCACTTGTTAACCTAGATCATCAAAAATGTCTTAATTATACTACTGGCTAAAACAGGAGGAAGTTTTTTATTCTAATCCAAATGTTAACCCTTTGCATATTGATGTCAATTAAATCTGGGACCAGTTTATAAGATTTACTGAATATATTTCAAAATAAAAACTGTACAAAACATTACAACATGTAATCATTTACATACCCTTACAAACATTAATTGTGCAAGTTTGTCCACCGCTATAATGGCAACTTATGTATGTAACATTTGTTCAAAACTGAGTTTAGTCTATAATAGCTCTTCATACTAAAAGTAGTGAGCATGGTGTTGGTGGCAAATCATGTTTAAAACCAAACTTCATTGTATTTGTTTTAGTCTTTGTTTGACTAATAAATTCAGGAATTACAGCAGGTTTTCAAGGTATGTTTCAAATCCTTATGGTGGAGCTGCCCTTTTGCCTACGTTTGGATCACATAATGTGTTTTTAATAATAATTGGTGCACTGCATTGGTTCACAGAGGCAAACAAACTATATAATACATACAGGGAAAGAGATTTCTTGTATCTCTTAAGTGGGGGCATTTGTATTGTAATTTTATACATGAGGTTTTTTATACAATCCAATCCAAAACATATTTTCAAAACTTAGTTTTATTAAAATCATGTTTTACTTTGCCTTTTATTTTACAGGAAAGTATGTTTCTGAACCCATTCTGCATATGTATGTGTGTCAAGGAGTCTGTCCTACTTTGCATTTGAATGTAAGACTTACATTGGTATACTAAAGGGAGTCAGTGTATGATAGGGAATTAACCTGCTCTCATCAGAAGCCATGAAACCATGGGTATTTTCAAAAGAAACTGCATGATTGGTGCTCTGTTAAGTCTGTAAGTTGATGACAAGAAGATAGCAAATAATAACATACTTTCCTGTGTTTCCCTTTGCTGCTGAGTTACAATAAAAAATGTTAATGTGTAATATGTGCAAGTAAAAATCTAATGATACAGATTGTTACAGTCACAATGTGTTGACTGATAAAATCTTATAATATGCACATGATAACCAAATGACTTAGTAATGGTCAATTGATTAGTAAATACATTTTAAGGCAACAGTAAGTACGATTAGAAGACAGTCTCTTATTATGAAAAATTAGTGTGACTATACATCCAAGCTCCCGTCTCTTCTCTCTAAGGTCCACACCAATTCTCCTCCAAGTCCTTCCCCACTGCCTCACTAATTGTCTAATTGTTGCCTTTTTAACTAATTTGTCTTCTTTGGTCTTCTTCTGTTTGATTATCTTAGCTTTAGAGCTTTTTCCTGTAAGTGAAATATGAATCCCTAGCTCAGCATCACTGCGATTTTACCTCCTCATAGTCATTCTCTGGAGTCAGGAAGTCATCAACGATGGCCACCCTCTGGCCGAGCTGCTCGCTCAGTGCATCCAGAAAGCGATCTGTGTCCTCTGAGCGAGGCGGTTTGGAGAAGGTATAACGCCGCTTGCTGCTGCGGTGAGCGGGGGGACTAGATGGGTAGTCAGGGGGCTCTGGAGGTGACGGAGGGGGGCTGTCCAGGCTGATGTAGGGATTGGACTCCCCACTGGTCTGGCTTGTTAACCCTGATGGATAGAACTGGGTTGCAGGAGGACTGGGCAGAGGCTCGGGCCAGGAAGTAGGTGGTGGGGGGCCTTTACGGCTACCTGAGAAAGGGGAGACACATAACAGTACAGTATACATTTATGTAACCTCTGAATTATCATGTTAAGTAATAGAAATATCTCTCCACTGACTCTCTGAGAATTAAATAGAACAAATACGTAAATTCTATCAATGACAGTCTCTAACAACTTGATTAATTCAGTAAAGTATCATCTTCTCATCCTGCATTTGTACACATATAAATCCCATCCAGAAGTACTGTGTCCTTCATAAACCATTCACAAAATCTTTTAAACCTCTACCTTAAATATCTGTAGGAATTTCCAAATCTCTCACCACCCCATTCAATTGCAAATAAAACTGAACTAGATTTTTTATATAAATGCAGTAAATCATGGTTGCACATAAGTAAGATGAGGCTTTTCCTCTACAATGGAAGAATGAGGCAAGTTGCACAAGTTTGAACGAGTCTCCCAGAGGAACTAACCATTGCAGAATGGGGTCTTTATCTGTGTGTTTCCACTTCCACCATCACCACATCCTCTTTATGAGGTTATCTTGTGTTTCTGGATTAGGTAAGATTACCTTCTGCCTAACATGCTCACAACCTGAGAGCCCCTTTCTACATCAGACGTAGTCTAAGAATGAGGATGTTCCTGTCCTGTAAGAGGACAGGCCATGGGGCGGGCTAAATCAAGTCAAATGGCAACTTGTAAAAAAAAAATCAAGTCAAAGCTGCATGTCAAGGTGTCAGTGGATCGAACATATGTGCGAATCTAACCAAAATAATCTAAAACTACTCACAATAGCCAGGCTGAAAAACAGATTGAAAGCAGTGGGCTGTTTGAGGCTCTGCTATGCCGTATATTTATGTACAGCATGAAATAACTGAAATTGTGTCAATGAAAAAATTCAAGGATATTCAGTTGAGTCAGAAATGGGTTGGCTGCCTTGGGATTTATCGTTCTTGCACTGCAGTACTTTTTAAACATGTTGCTATTCTCCCTCTCATAATACACACGCATACTCACTCATGCACACAGTAGATAAGCAAGCTAGTTACATTATATTGTATATCAGTTAAATATATTTCCAACTGTTGAGTTTAGTATAAAGTCAGACTTTCAGCTACCTGTGTTAGCATGCATTGTAGGGGAGGTTGTGCGTGAGGGAGGCTCCAGATCCAGCAAACTCTCAGGGGCGGGAGGAGGGCGACTCTTCAGGGACTTGGACCTTTTGCTTGAGTACATGTTCTCCAGTTCAGCGTACACTGCTGACAACTTGTGTGGTGGAAATGTACAGAGAAACCAGAGTAAGACCTCTTGCCCCAATGATGGTGTAGATATTCATATTGAATCTTATCCCACGAGGACGGGCCTTGATACGTACATTGGTGAGGTTGTTGGGAGTCTCCGGAAGGGAGGTACCATCTCCTGACTGTCTCTCACCTGGAGCCAATCTCATCCCTGTCTCCAGCACTGGCTCTGAACGGAGGCCTACAACAATTACTCACATTAGCATGAGTGAAACACGACCCAGGTAAGCCGACTGTGGCAAAGAGTCGGCGTGTTCGGCACCAGAGGATTGAAAATGAACCAGCTCTGGCCTGGTTTTCAGGATGTGGGCTGATTTGGGCTGACAGTCAGCTCCAGTTAGGAGAGATCAAGCTATCTTTGGGCCAGTGATGGAGGGGTCTTTTTTATAAATAAATTCTTCTAAAATATATATATGACCTGAACTAGTATGAAGCACACTGGTGACATAAGAAGTTGAAAGCTGGAAACAAAAGCAAAGAGGCTCTCAGCGCCACCAAAAAAAAAAAAAATCTAACAAGGATTAACAGGACTGTGTTAATAGTTATAATGAGGACAATGTGAATGCTGGAAATGACAAAACTGATGGTGATTATAAGCGTCAGAGGTGTAATAGTGGAAATACTGTGGCTGTTGATGATTATGAAAATAATAAAATTCTGTACCCATGCCCAAGTGTGTGCCAATGACCAGGTCATCAGAGCTACGTCCCCTCACACTGCTCCTGTACGTGGTCCCTGTCACCCTCATGGAGCTGCTACGTCGATGGGGCTCAGGGGCAGGCTCAGGCTCCGGGGGAGGGGGAGGAGGTGGTGGTGGTGGTGGAACTGGAACACACACACATATTGGCAATGCAGAGGAGGAGGTAAAGGTTTATAAAGGGCTGCGGCGCCTGACTTAATGTGAACGAGTAAATGCATCAAAGATCCATGATCCAGTCGCTTCCATCTCACACTCAAACCCCTTTTCACTCATTCACATACAGACCTAAAAAAAAAAAAGTACTGAAAAAAACAGATGTCTGCACACACCTGGCGCTTTGTATCCTAGAAACCTTGAGATCTTGCTCTGGCAGTGTTCCTGCTCCTCGTACGTCAGCAGCTGGTAAACAAACTGCCAGATCACCTGTTTGGCTGGAGTGTCCAGCACCGGGAACACATCCACGATCAGAGTGTCAACATTCCTGTTGTCATGGAAACACAGTCAAGGTGTCCAATCAGAGGTCAACTTGCTCCAAGTGCTATGACACATGAATAATAAGGTGCTCCACCAATTTTACACAGGAAAGCAAGTTTACTCATAATGAGGACTAAAACTGTGAAGAAAATAACCTCGATCATGCTATCAATATTATATCTAAGCTTAGCTAATGGCTGTGAAATGCAGAGCCAGTCTTTTGGAGCTTCATCTACACCAGGGATGAAGCTGATTTATTGGCCACTCTTTAATCTGTCTCTCCTAAGAGTCTGAATTTAATTTGCTGGAATGCCCTTTTTTTTAATAATAAAGATAATTGCATATATAAAGAGTTTGATTTGCCTAAAATGTTACTCATACAGGAGCAAACATTGTTCCCTGCCCAGCTAAAGAACGCTCACCTGATTGCATCACATTTAGGCCTCCACAGTTACACTGTTAATATAAAATGTTGATTTCATTTTACATGCCAATTATCATATTTTAATATACACACAACAGCCAAAGAAGCAAAAAATAAAATGTTATTCCACTCAGCAGTTTTCATCTCTTCTCCTTGTTTGCATATCCATCTGAATCAGTCCTCTTCCACTCCCCTGTCTCCTTTCCCAGTCTTTTCCCCAATCCTTGGCTCACCTGTGCTGGAAGAAGTTCTCCAGAGCCTTGCAAATGGTGTACCTCTCCTGGATGGTCAGCAGGTGCTCCAGCTGCTGTCCGAAGGTGCGGCCCTGAACCCGGATACTTGGGGGCAGTATCTCTGCTACCCACTGCAGCGAGCTGAGCACGGGGGAGCGGGCTCGTTCTGGGGGAACGCCGCCTCCTGCAAGGTCCTGCTCAGCAAGGGTGAAAGTAGGCGGACCATCCTCCACTACCAGAGTGGGCATGGCACCGCTGCCCTGGAGCATGGACACCACCTTCTCATGGGAGGAGGTCCTACAGGCAGACACATGGTGTGCATGGACACAGATGCGGACACACACTGTGGTGTTTTCACTTTTCACTGCATGTGCCAATTGTAGAAAGAAGCTCAGTGCAACAATTTAAAGTTCTGCTATGTGGCTATTAGTCATTTCACTTTGCTGGATATAAATAAGTAAACAACTTATGAGAAGCTTTCTGTATTCTGCAGAGGACATAATAGATACTGTTCTATAAGGACATTTGCGCAAGTTCATGGACAACTTCTTTATAATTTTCTTTTAACTTGAGTTATTTTCGGGAAACTACTGTTTTCTGTAAAATTTCCACTTACATCAAGAACTGTACAAACAGCAAAACATCTTCAACAGGGGAACTGTATTACCATAATGATGTTTACTTCTAAACAGAATAATTTTCAAGTGAATTATACTGAGAATCTGCATAGTTGTATGTAGATATTTAGAATAAGAATTTGTAAGATGAATGTAGGTAATAGCCCAACCTCATGTCCAGTCCATTCAGAAACAGGATGCGGTCTCCAGGTTTTAGACCTGCCTTGTCTGCTGGGCTTCCTACAGAGCAGAAAATTAGAAAGTGGTGTCTGATTTGACAACATCCTCATTAAAAGAATTGTACATTGGTAGAAAAAAATAATTATCTTAATGAACTAAGCACACACACACATTGTTTTTAACTTACCGGGGATGACAGAGTCAATCCACACTGGGGCATGGCCTCTAAGAGTGAAGCCAAAACTCATGTTGCCTTTACACACTCTTACTGTCCTAAAGAGATAAATCAGAGTTATAATGAATGTTAGGGCTGAGGAATAACCAGAGATCCTACAAAGTTAAAGTTAAAGAAGTTAAAATCTGACTTCACCAAGTAACAGCTAAATAGGTGTGGTTAAGGTATGATTATGATAATTTTATAATTTCCTTCAATGTAAAAATCTATGAACCATAAGAACTCCTACACTTAATATATATGACATACTGGACACACACTGTGCTTAAGTAATGGTGGTGAAATCATTAATCAATATTGCTCATTGTGACTGTGATCTGGTCACTAATTTAACATATAAGTTCTTCTGCCCATCCTGAAAAAAATTAAGTGCTGTGGAGCTCCTCCAGATTTCCATAATCAGCAGGCTACTTGAAATTCACATCCTGCACGAACAGTCCTATTTAAATATGGGCAGCAATTCCCAGGAGAGCCGTATAACATCCGGATAAGCCACAGCCATTGAAGAGATAAGCACTTTCTTGGGGCACCTTAGTCCTTCGATTTCAAGACACGGTGAGCGGATGTTTGCGATCATGTCATTTACATGTTTTTAAAGATACATTTTAATCCTGACAAATATGATTTTGTCACCAGAGCAAAGAGAAAACTGTCATCAATTCATAAAGACTCGACAGGAAACAACATCACAGCAGATGAAGAGGGCAAGAGAAGAGGCATGACTGTCTAAATAGGTTTATGCTCCCATTGTCTTGCCCACTGAAGGGTCTATTTTTCCCTGAACTCCCACTCATCTTAATTCACATAAATCCCATGCTTACACAGAAGGACATGTCACAGCGGTTCTCATGTGGGGTGGTTATAAATTTGATCAGACGTGAGATGAGAGGAGATGTTATTTTGGGAAAAGGATTTCCTTTGAAACCTAAAAATGAAACGCACGGTGGTGGCAAATAAAAGCTGTGACTCCTGCTGATAAAAGGCCAAAACACTCAGGAGCTAAAGGGACTGGACGAGCCAAGAAAATCTGTATCACTGGGTGAAGCCGCGGCCTGCCACTCAATACGGACCTGCAGTTGGTGGTGCTGCTGGAGTGCCCAGCTATGAGTGAGGTGGTCTTGCGCATGCCGCGGGCAGGGGGGACCACGCCTTCCTCTGCGTGGGTGCGTGGCACTGAGCTGGCGCGGGTGGAGACCAGGAGGCGCTCGGGGTGATCCTCGCTCCGGCTGCGGCGCAGGTGGTTACGGCTGGGGTCACTGAAGCTCCGCCCTTTGAGCCGGCTCATCAGGCTCTGGGAGACCACCTCGTCAAAACGCTCCCGGTGCTTCTTGGGAATGAAGATCCTGGCAAACATGGTGGGATCAGACACAACCTCAGACTCGCAAGAACAGCTCAAGAAAAGCAGAGGTGGAGAGGCAGATTAGGCGCCCGGTTCAGCTCCTCCTGTGTGCTGACGCTGGGAGAAAAAAAAAAAACACATTTCTACTTTTCTACATAAAAGCAATATCACACGCACTGCAAAGCCTTAAGATGAAAAGCAGACAAAATCACATTACAGCAGCAAAAATCCCAACAAAATCCAATATTCTTCATCTGAATTTCTCAAATCATCTGTCGTCCAGAGTCTCCCAAAAAAAAGAAAAAACAGAGGGATTCTTGCTCTGATTATGTATTTTTCCAGCTGCAGGATCCACTTAATTGGTTCAAAAATAGTTCAGTCCATATCGTCTCAAGGGAGGGCCGAGCCAGGTAGAAGGGATTGGTCCAACATTAGTTTGTGTGTCTGTGTGTTTTGAGAGCACCTGAATGTGCGCGAGAGAAAGACATGAGATAAGAGAGCAGCGTTGTTTGTGTGGTCCTGTCACGTCAGCAGCTGCAGGTAAGAGTGTTCAGTATCAGTGACAGCTCACAGCTAATGTGCAAAAAAAGGAGGAAGCTCAGAGCCAGAGCCACCTCTGGGAGAAAGCGCTCCACTCCCCCTACTTGTGTTATTTTCTCCTCCCATAACAATCTCCTAATGCCTCCTTTTTCTTCTTAAAGGCAAAATCCGCATCACCCTCTCAGATCTCGGTTTGTAATATTTAGTGTGTTCCGGTGGTGCTTTTGTGGGTGTGGTGCTTCCCACTTCCCTCCCTACAGCCCTGTGTGCTGTATATATTCAGATGAAGAGAAAAGTGTTCAGCCAGTGTTGTGTATTAAGATGAGGATCGGAGAGGGAACAAGCAGCGTTGGCTATTTCAAGTGTTGGACAGCATGCTCAATTTCAAACTTATCAAAGGTGGCTTTTATTTCAGAAGCTGTCTGAGGCATGGTGTAAAAAATTGGTATCCTCTATGACAGGTTTCTCCCTGTAAGCACAAAATCTTAAGAAAGGCAGCATTTTCTGTCTGCTTCCTTGGGACTAATACTCAAACCTGACAAATACTATGATGTTTTAGACAGCGTGAAAAGCCTTCTCCCATTAAACTCCTTTGTAGCCGTGCTGTCTGCTGCATGCGGTTTACATTTGCCCAATTATCTGCGAGAACAAGAAAAATACACAACAGAACAACAGAAATGACCCAGAAATGGAAGAAGGATTGCCAGTAACTGTGTTTTGAAAAGTGTTTCAGGGTGTGTTTTTCCTTTAAATATAGGACACCTTCTCTCTTTTTGTTTTTTCTCTGTTCACACATACACAAGCAAACCTCCGTCTCACACCCATGCACACACACACACACAACCTCGTTTGTCCCTTCTCTCTCTTGCATATCTTCCTCCCCATCCCGCCTACAAAACGATGCTGCCTCCATCCTCAACACGAGCCTCTTCCTCTCTATCACTCTGTCATCAACGTGAATCTCCAGGGTACTTCGGCTGTGCAGAGGAGAAAAGAGTGCTTTGGTTTTTCTGAGCGTGCCAGTTCCAGTGCGCATCCAGATACACAGCGCAACTCCTCACTCTACTGTTGAGGATAAAGCTTAGCGGCAAATCTATGTTTCCAAAGATGTCACAGTCCCTTTGTGGGTACACTTGGGAACATTGTGAGGAGGCAAGGATTAGGTGATTCTCTATTCGGTTGTTTTACAAAAAGTACTGGGTTTCAATTAAGAGTGACGCACAAGCCGAGCTTCCTCCACACCGTCATCTCACAATCCAAAGTTGAGGGAGGTCAGCAGATATTTGCTCTCTGGAGACTTCAACTGAGACAACACTGACTCACTAAAGTACAGGCTTCTACAGGCGTCAGCATGCACACACAAAAGCACACACACACACCAAAAATCATACCTGTAATTATAGCTTCCTGCTGATTCCCCACACTGACCCAATAAAACCTATGACAATCTGGGTGTAGATGTAACAAAAAGACAATTCTTAGTAATGTCAGTTACAATTAAATTATTACCTTTTTACTGCAGTATTAAACTGCTTTAGATCTGAAAAGTGTAGTTGTCTGCTGCATTTGATGATACACAGAGTATAAATATCACAAGGCGGGTTTTCTGCCATGCATTCAATGAGTCAGAGCCTGTCCAATTATAGTGCAACACACTTGCATCTTATTCATGGTACCATATTGCAAGCGCAAGTGTTCCCAGTAGTATCAAGTCAATAGCACTGCACCAACGCAGGACAGTCGGTCCCTTCTACAATTTCTGCTGGTCTGCCACTCTGTGGAGTCACATACACACACACAGCCA